>CAJVQA010000264.1:0-38259 GCA_910591915.1 Cetraspora pellucida
AAGAAATTCTTACACTTAACAGTTTTCAACTGCACAACCTTTCTTATACACCATCTCTTATTTCTACTTTATCTGGCATAGTTTTTACTAACCTTATTTTAGCTATTCACAATACTTCTATTCCTTACTGTATAGCTATCTCACTTTCTATTAAATTTCTTCTTCATTTAAACCAACAAATCTATAAACAATTATGGATCCCATATGTATTTCATAATTAGCTCAGTCTTCTATTACATCATCTACAAACTTAACTTATAATTCTCCTTCTAATTTACTATTACTTCCTATTTTAATATCACAAATTATCACTAAAATTGATCTTTGGACTATCCAATAGATTAAATATCACACCTTTCTCTCATATATTATTACTAACATCCAAATCTAAGTGAGCCTTGGCCACTCTTGTAGGTTTAGGTCACAGATTATATGTCTGAGTCTTTATTCTTCATATGTAATTTAAAAGTAAGCTTTTTTTTGTAAAAACTTCAATTGAATTTCAATAAAGGTAAAGGCATGGCCTTACCATTAATATTTAAAAAAAAAAAACAAAAAAAATGACTAGAAATGTTATTAGATTTTAAAAATAATACAGCACTTGGTATCTTAAAGATTATATATATATTAATCAAGACAGTTAGCAGCCAGATATAGAAAATTTTAAAAAAATTTACAGAGATATATATTAAGATAGAAATGATACTTAGAAAATAAAAAATGTTGCAAATATACCCAATACCAAAAAACCTTAATTGGCAATATAACTTTTTTTTTTTATTATTATTATTATTATTTATATAATGTTCAAGTAGAAACTTTTACATATAGAATCATAAGTTCTAAAATTAAAGATTTCTAAACTACATTTGTACTACAAATTGGCACCCAATGTGATATTACATTCTCTATTTCCTGTGAATGCTATAGCTAACTATTTCAAATTAGATTCTAGCTAAAATAGATTAGAGAAGACCTTTAAGTGATTGTCTGAATATTATTAAATACAAGAAGTTAGTGAAAAACCTTGTGTGAGCCATTTGATAATAAAAGAGTTAAAATTTATAGTTTAAGGAGAGATTGTTATATTGTTTGAAGGATTTGGTAATGTTGGTAAGTAAATTTTAGTGTGTTTAGATTTTGATGTAATGTTTTGAGATATTTCCTATTAATGTTGATATATGTTGTGAGTAGACCAGAGATCTTAATGAAACCAGTTTAATAGATCATTTGAAAGCTAAAGTAGAAGGGTATCAGTTTGTTTGTTAATAAGTGTTTTGATATTTTCATAATTAGTAGAAGAAAAGGTCCCTGTAATAATATATAAGATATATTTGAATTAAGGATTTGGTATGTAAAATGTAAAATTTAGAAGAATGTTTAATAAGGTTGTTGAGGTTATATTAATAATTTTTAGTAATATTAGAGTATTTTGAATTGTATTTTTGATTGATTGTAGAAAGTTTGTAGTATTGCTAGGGTATAAAAATAAATAAAGAGTATCTTCAGTATTTGTACAGTGAGAGCAGTTTGGAGTAGTATAGAGATATAGGTAACAGATATTAAGATTTTGCATAATAGATAGATTATTAGTAAGAATTTTGATATAAAAGAAGTATTTTTGTAGGTTATTTTTGAATATGGAGATGATTTTAAATTTTAATGACCATTTAATTTTTGTGATATTTTAAAAAAATTTTAAGTTTGACCATTTGACAATTTCTTGAATAGTTATAGAGTTTTTGATAAAGGTACAAACTTTGATAGGGATTAGATAGTTATTTCATATGAAATAGTTTTGAGTATTAAATTTTGAGTTGTTAATTTTGAGAATATGTTTTGTAGTTTCTTGTTTGGCAACTAAATCTGCTTGGTTGTGAAATAAGTCTGTAGAGTGTGATTTTACTTTATAAAGAGTAGTAGTAATGTTTTTTAGTTGTTTAAGATAGTTAATATAATAAATAATATTCCAGTTTTTAGTTTGTATAGGTTTAAAGTTGGTAGCTGAGTTGAGGTTTTTGATTGCAGTTGTATTGTCAATATAGATATTTAAAAGAATGTTAGAAAGAACTATGAATAAGAGGATAAGAATTGTCTCAAGTTTGATGCGAGTTGAGTTAGGATAGAATTGTAAAGCTGCATTAAATTTTATAGATGTATCATATTTGCAAATCCATCCTATACCACATTTGGTTCTGAAGTTTGTAAATTTTTGATTGATTCATTAGTATAGAAGTGTAGTTTATCTGTGTTAAGTTGGAAGATAAGGTGATTTAGATTGATTAGTTGCTTTTGATATGATGGTGTGTTAATAAATTGTTGAATAAGTTGAGCTTCATAAAATAAAAGAATTATTTGTGGTTGTATTGATTGAGTTGATTGAATAATAGTAGTGCTGTGTATTTGAGTTAGAGCTAAGATTTCTTTAAAATCAATTTAGATGATTATTGAATCTTTTGATTTAATGGCTGAGTTATAAGATAGAAAGAATGAGTAAAAATTTGGTGTTGGGTGGTTAGTAGTTAGTAGTAGTTGAGAGAATCCTGAAGTGAGTATAAAAATTTTAAAGAATTATGGTTGTTGTAGAGAGGTTTGTTGGGAATTATATAGTGATTAGTTATTTATATAATATATGCAATGAAAGTAGTGAGAGTTTGAGGATAAAGGTGGTGATATTAGTTTAACTATATTCAGAAAGGTATTGATAGGAGGAAGGTTTATGTGAGATCAAGTTCGGGTTATAGTATTAGATTGGTTTAGATGTAGAATTTAAGTAAACCATTTTGGCTAGCAACCTTTATTAGGTTTATTTGTGCATAAGTAGATATTGTTCCATATAAGAATATTTTTGTTATTTGCAGTTGTGATTTGTTCTAAAAGATAATTTTATTATTTTTAAGACTGTTAATAGTAGACATAGGTGAGTTGACAAGAAGAATGTCAAAAATAGTAGGAGTGTTTTTTGGTATTGATGATGGAAAGGGTGTAATTTGTGAAATTATTGAGGATAAGATTTCATTAAAGACTAGTTGGGAAAGATGGAAAAGTAAAGTGTAATTTTGCATTTTTCGATAATAGTTAGTTAAGGTTTTTGATGAAAGTTAAGGTAAGTGAATGTTTAAAAAGAGTAAAGTTAACAAAATCATATGCTTTACTTATATCTTGTAAAAGTAGCCAAATATTCTTATAATTGCAAGTAATATCTTCAATGAGATTATTGAGGATATGAATAGAAATTGAAGTGCTATTGTTAGGAAGTGCAGTATAATTAAAAGATGAAAGAATAAGGTTGGAAGAAAATATAATACTTAGTCTATTTATAAGGATTTTAGTATATAGTTTATGAATATATTTAACAAGACTAATAGGTCTAGTAAAATTAAGATCATTATCAAAAAAGTTACATTTGAAAATAGAGTAGATTTTGCTATATTTCTATTGCTTAGAAATTTTGTTTTCAAGAAGACAGTGATTAAAGAGACTAGTAATAGTAAAAGTGCATTCAGAGCTGATATGTTTGAGCATTTTATAACTGATGCCTGTAGAGTTACAGGCTTTGTTATTAGGAAGCTAAGAGAGTGTTTAAGAAAGTTCTTTATTTGTAATAGAAGAGTTAAGAGATTGGTACCAAGTTGGATTGATATAAGGCAGTAGAAGATAGTGTTGTTGCCAAAAGGTTTTAAAGTGAGTTTTATCAATAGGTCTAAATGCAGTCCAGTTATGAAAGTGTAATTGGACATGCTGTTTAATAAGTAATAGGTCAATTATAAGCTTCTTAGGCAGTTTTATATTAAAGAAGTGAACAGATTGGTGGTAATGGTTAAGAATACTATTAATAGCTTGAGTAGAATGTGTTATAAGGTAACATATATTTTGTCAGTGGCTTTGTTAATTTGCTGTTAAAATAGAAGAGAGTTTTCAAGATAGTGAGCATGAAAGAATTGTTTCTAGATAGAGTAAGCATGTTGAAGCCATGATTAAGTACAAGTTGAATTGGTGGAGTTAAGTGGTTGAAGGTCACATTGAGACTATTTGTTAATTTGAAAGATATTTTGATTGATGTTGAAGATATCAGAATGTTGAGTAAGTTTTTTAACAAATTTGATAGTATAATCAAGTTTTTTAAGTGATAGATATAATAGAGTACTATGGGATGAGTATTTGATAATTGTAGCTACATTTGTAAGAAACTTTATTAAAAATAGTATAAGTAGCAGAATAAATAATAGAGCTTTGGATTTTGTGCCAAGTAGTTTCAATACTTTTATTAGTTTCATTATTGATAAGAGTTTTGTATAATGAGAGTTTTTGAAATAAGCTATCTGCAAAGGATTCTTAGTTCTTTGTAGACATAGTCTTGTAGTTAAAATATGGCAACTAATACTAGTATGTTTGTATAAAGGTTTGCTATAGGCATATAAAAATGTCTATATAGAAGAAAGGATAAGATGGTCACTAGAGATTAAGGTTTGACTGTTATTAAGACTGTAAGAAAGAAGAAATTGTATATTAAATTGATTAGTTCAGATGTAATCGATATGACTACTACTAGTATTGTTAGACCAAGTAGAGTGTTTGTTGTTAAAATGAGTCCCAATATCATACATATTGGTGTTATTAAAAAAGTTGATAAGTTTGTATTTAGAAGAAGAACTGTAAATATTATCTTGTATATTAAAATCACCAAGAATGATAAGATGGATGTAGAGTTAAAAGGCTTGTTGAATCCAGTTAATAACAGTGTTTTGAGTTTAATTACAAATAGAGATGTCAATTAATAACAGATACACTAAAATAATATGAAGTTTAATATTATTTCAGAAGAAAATATCAAGTACTATAGCATTTCTAGAGTAGGTATGAATACTGTAATTATGAGGTTTAAGATAATTGCGAATCATGATGACAGTGTCTTCAATAGAAGTAGAAGAATTAGATTAATAGTAGGTAAAAAAGTTATTGTTGCAAAAGAAGAGGTTAGTTTTGTTAGAGATTTTAGTTTCTGTAATACTTGCAATAGATATATTATGATTAAGACAATAGTCTTGCTAGGCTTCTCTTTTAGTAGGTTTATTGAAGCCTTTAAGATTATGTGTAGCAATGTTAAGATGAAGATAATGTGAGATTGAATTAGATAAAAGTAATACATTTTTTTCTATATTATTACTAATACTCAAATCTAGATAAGCTTTAGTTACTTTTGTAGTTTTAAGTTACAGATTATATGTTAGAGTCTTTATTTTTTATATATAATTTAAAAGCAAGCTTTTTTTTTATAAAAACTTTAATTAAATTTTAATAAAGTTAAAAGCTTAGTCTTATTTTTAATATTTAAAAAAAAATTTTAAAATCTATAATTTTGAAAAACAATTTTAATATTATAAATATTCTTTTTAATTTTTTAAAAACATTTTTCAAAACCTATTAATTTTTTTAAACAAAAAAATAAAATTTAATAAAAACTAAACTTAATTCTTTTTTATTTTATTTTATTTTATTTATTTTTTTAATCTTAAGCAGTTATATTAGTATTTTATTAAGATTCTTAAAACTATATACATATACAATTACATAGAATTTTCTAATATCTAAGTTTAGCATTACTTAGCCACCCTACTGGTATCTAAGTACAACTTGCTGCACTACCTTAGTTAGAAATAGACTGCTTATCTAATTACTTAAAGTCATACTAGAGAGTTTTCTCCTTTCTGTAACAAGTATATTGATTGTCTTTTAAGCTTTTTTTTTTATTTAGCTTGCTTTTTTTTTTTCTTTTGCTTATTTATTTTTTTTTTCTTTTATCTATCTTTTCTTTTATATGAATATTTTTTTTTATTTTATTTAATATATTGGTCTTTTTTTTCAGTCTTGTATCTTTTTATATCAAACTTTTCATACTTGGTTATAAAAAATGATTTATACTGTTTTTGTTACTATATCTATGCACTTTAGTATTGCCTGCTTGCTTAAAAGTCATTTAAACTTTTTTTCTACTTTTAGCATTTTAAGTTCTTTTAATAATACTTTCTTGTTTGTAATTTTTTTTGCTTCTGTTTCTCTAAAGAATGTCTTGTATAAACTTTGTAATAGAATTCTATTTTTTTCTTCTTCTTTATATCTATTTTATGTTGTTGTTATAACTTTTTGAATTTGCTTTTACAAACTCTTTTGTTCACTATAACTTGCTAAGTATGTCTAAGTTTCTTTCTTTCTAACTACTATACCTAGCACTTTGCAGTTGTGTATACTTCTGGTCTTTTTCTGTTTAGTTTTTCAAGTATTAGTAGGCTGTCTATTATATACTTGATTATTGTAGCTCTTCTTGTGCTAAGTTTTTTTTAATATATAGTGAACTTTATTATTTTTTTTTTAAAAATATTAAGGTAAGTACTTGCAACTCAGAATTTTATTAATAGTATATTTGGCTAATAGTTGCATTACAACTACAAGAAGCAATTATAAAAAAAGTGTACAACTAGCTACTTGTACAACTTTAGTTATTGTCTAATTTAAGTAGTCCACCTAAAGGTTCTACACTAGCTGCTATATCTGGAATCTGCTTGTAGGTTCTCTATTTAACTACTTTAGTTTTTATATTCACCTATCTACTTCTGTCTACCAATAACTTTGGCCAATGCTGATAAAAATATACTATGACTACTAAGTCTTTAAAGCAGTTCTTTGGAATCTTTAATCTTGTACTAAACCTTTCAGAATTTTCTGTATCCTATTTTTACAGCTGACCTGATATCACTATGGTCGAGACCAACATTAGTGGTCAGGGCATACTATTAAACTGCTATGCTTTTATAAAGTTTACCTCAACCTTAGTACTAATTTCACAACATATTCTTACTACTTTGGTATTCAATTTAAGTTCTACCAAGTTGCTATTTTAGATAGCCAAAAAAGTAGGTCATAACTATACACCTCTGATTTATATGTTTGCTGGCATGTAGCCTTTTTTTCTAAAACCTGAAAATTTTAACAGCCTGATTGATTTATTTGGTCTTTTTTTAAAGACTGGTACATTTGTCTGATTTCACAAGTTCTAGCTCTATTTTATAAGTCTAATCTTTATAGTAGTATTATTAAAAGTTCAGATTATCTTTTTACTTGGGTCTTTCAAGTAGACTTTTGTCTTTCTGCCTAGTTTCTGTGATTTATATGGCCTAAGGACTTATCTTGAGTTCACATTGCCTGGTACCAATTTGTATTTCTTTATATAACATTGTATAAGTGCCTAGATCTTTCAGTCATATTGGTATGATATAGGTTACAAGTATCTTATCCCAACCAATTACAGATAACAGTTAACCATAATACTAAAAGAATTGCAAATTTTATCATTACTGGGATTTGAACTCTAAATCTGCTACTTATGAGTTAACAACCTATTCACTTCACTAGATCACCATATCCTCAACTTTTTTTGTTCTATTTATTTCTTTTTAGAAAGTTAATCAATTATATAATGTGTTTTTTATTTCTGATTCTAATGTTTTTATTTGGTTTGTTTCTCTCCAACTGACTTCAATTCTGGCATTTGCTATTATTTTATACAGAAGTCTTGCTAATATATCAATTTCTTGTTTCTTATTCTAAATAGTACTCTATCTCATCACACTTGATCTTATTTACATGTTTTATATTTTTACAAGTTGCTCTTTTTTTTGCAAAAAGTCTGTTTTGTTATTTCACTTATCTTTACTATAACTTTTAACTTTAATTATTTCTATTTTAATGTTCTTGCTCTTGATAAGATCTACAATGTTCATTATTCATATTATATTTTTTTTTTTTGGAGTTCTTTTCTTTTTTACATTTTGAATTGCTTTATTAATATTTATTAATACTGCAATACTGTTTGTATATACTTCTATGTTTTTTCTTTCTTGTATTGTTAAAATTGCTGTATATTACTGCTAATTTTGCTATCATTACTAAGGGCCATTTCTTAAGTTCTAATGCAGTTTCCTTTTCTAATTAGTCTTCTTCATCTTTTACTTATACCTAGCTAATATCTATTCTTTCTGTACTATTTTCTTTTTTCTTCTTATATAATGCTTTATTAATATAAAAGATATATTTTTTTTGGCTCTCTTCTTGTCATACATTCTTTAACTTTGTATATAACTGTTATAAGCAACTACATATACTAAAAAATCTTTATTGGTACTTATATAGATATACATATTATTATTATTTTTTATTTTGTTTTTTTTTTTTTTTTTTTTTAGTTATATTTTATAATATTGATTGGTAAATTTTAGTAGTTCAGAAATTTGAGACAATGCATTAGCATTACTGTTTTTATAATCATAACAATAAATTATTATAAAATTGTAAAATTGCATTTGTAATAATTATAAAGCATGATATTTAGTTAATTATGATGCTTAAAGTTATTTCAAAGTTGCATAATTAGTGACAACAATAAAGAGATCCAAATTAAGATAGTGCTAGAAGTATTTTATTGCTCACAAAACAGCTAAACACTTTAGTTTAATAATAGTATAGTTACATTTTGCATTAATAAGACTTTAACTTGTAGATAAAATGGCATACTTATTTTTAAAATCATCTTTTTGTACCAAAACTGCACTTAAACTATAATTATACACATCAGTATAGACCACAAAAAGTTTGTCAAAATTTAGATAATGCAATATAGAAGCTTTAATTAAGTAGCATTTTAGTTTTTAAAACACATCTTTTTGTTTTTTTTTTACTTATACATAATCTTCTTTTTTAGTAAATAATTTAGTAGACAAATAATAGAAGTGAAATTTAGAATAAACTAGTAGTAATAAGATATTAGTCTTATAAATTCTCAAAGCTGACACAAATTCACAGAGATAAAAAAAGTTTTAATTTTATCAACTTTATTATTATCAAAGCAAATACTATTATAACCTATTATATTATAATAGAATTTACTTTTTTTTTTATATTATTAAATATTTATTTTTAGCTCTATATTATATTTTATATTTTTCTTAATATTTTTACATAGTTTATAGATTATTTTATTAGTTTTAATCATCTATTTAATAGGTTAATATTTATTTTATTAATAGATTTCTTATAGTATTTTATTTTAGTCAATAGTTGTTTGGATATCTAAAATAATAGTTGTTTAATATTACAAAAGCTCTGACCAAAGAATCCAATATATAGGGAAGACTATAGTACTCTTTATAGCTATGCAAGCCAAGCTTCAAATGATAAATAACTCTGTAGAAGACAATTCAACCTCTTAAGTTTCTGTTTTTAATACTTTTTTAACTAAAAATTTTAATTTTTTTAAATATATTTATAATATAATTAATATATGATAAAAATATAATTAAAATATATTTTTTATATTTTTTTTCTATTAACTTTCTTGTAAATAACTATTAATTATATAATTATTATATAGTAAAAAGGTTAAAAAATAAATATTTAAATTTTAAAGATAAAATTATAAATATTAAAGTTAAAGTTAAAATTAAAAATAATTAAATTATATATAAAATTTATCAAAAAATTTTTTTATTAGAATTCAAACTATTGTTTTATAAGTAAATTTGTTTGCTATAAATAGTTTTTTTAAAAAATATAATTATAGTAAAATTTTAATATATAATATAATTATTTATTTTACTAATAAATATTATTAATAATATTATTATATTTAATAAACAAATAAAGTTATTGTAGTAATTATTTAATTAAATATTTATATTTATTTTTTTATATTATAAATATATTTATTATATAGCTAAAATATTTTAATTATATATTAAATATATTTAAAATATATAATAATTATATAGTTATTAATAACTTAATAGTTTTAAAAAATATTTTTATTATATTTTTATAATATTTTTAGAGAGTTGTTATTGCTACCTCCCAATTTGTTATTGCCACCTCCATATGATATATAAACTATGTGTTACATATTGTGAGCCCTGGAATCAGTATCACATTGTCACAGTCGCACATAACATATGATCGATCATTACATTTTTGGAACCCATCACCTATCCGAGTGATTAGTCACATGAAAAATAAGATTTATCTTACTTTTCTTACTTTTATTACTTTGGTTACTTCAGGTAGATCGATGGCATATAGAACATTTGGGTTTTCATGATTATAGAAAGGAAATGGGTCTTATGAGAGATGTAATGTAAATAGATAATGCAGAAGAAATAAACCAAATATAAATAAAACTTTTATTATAAATAAAAGGCTTCCTGCCTAGGGGGGAAAGTAATAGTGATACCCTTAAGTAAATACATTTGATTAAATAAACTTAAAGTATCTAACCCAGTATTAAAGTGAAACTATAACCTGACACAAGCTAATAAACTATCATTAAAACTATCATCATAAACTATCATTCACCCATTTGTAAACTACTAAACCGCATTTTGTTCATTCGCCATAAGTCATGTGACCAAGCTGTTAATGCGAGAGGACCCAACTTTAATTTGATGTACTGTATTCTTAGGATAAGGAAAAAAAGAGAGGATAAAAGAAGGCCAAGGTTAAAGGAAGCATAGGTTAAAGGAAAGACTTGAAAGAGAAGAATAGTACTTACCTACAGATAAACCACCTAGCCAAATCTAACACATCTATTTTGACTTAGCTACCGAAGGTTACATGAGAATTGGAAAGAATTAGCAACAGACTTACTGATTTGTCACACAACAATATTAAAAATTCATATGATATATATAGCAAATATGAACACCAACATACTATATTGTGTGTATTTTGATTATCATTACATTTATTTGCAAATATCTGATATATACTAATTTTGTAGGTACATACGTACATAGCTAATTACAAAAAAGTAATACTCATATCTATTTTATAGAACTACAGCTTTATATATTAGGACAGGTTCAGCAATTGTGTCTAGTTTCATGACATATACTACACTGTCTTGGACATTTTTCAATAAGCTCAAATGTTGACAGATCTCTTTGCATTGAATTTTGGCTTCAGTTTTTTGCACCAATTGGCCTTCCTCGTGATTTAGTAATAATTGGATCTTTTAGTACAATAGGAGGTATGTGTTCTAACTCTTTTAGTTAAGCATAGGCAGCAGCCTGTTGGTGTGGTAGCCAGAAATGATATTGTTGTGCAAGACTTTGTAATAAAGGTTGAAGATCAGCATTACTACTATCTACAGGGTGTGTGAAATCTTCTAAGAATTCAAAGTGACAACTCTGAATCCACTATTGTTTGCGGATATAATCTAATTGTAATGGTTGTCTAGTTGCTAGGCATTTGCTTATAATGTGTGAGTATGAAAGTCCCATTGTAGATATTAAGGTTCTTTTGCAAGGGTGTAAAGGTAAATTTTGAGCTATATTTGATGCTTTTATCTATTTATCATAAATTTTTTTTAAAGCAAAAATGGATATATGACACAAAAGAGGCTCAAATAAAGTGATTTGGTAAGTATATCATACTTGCATATGTTCAGAAGAATTTATTGCTTGAATTTCCCTTGCTTAGGACTCTACTTGCAATACAATTTTTTGATACACAGATTCAAGATCACTCATGAATGATTGTAAACATTTTTTGAGGGTGGCATGAGTGCCTTCTACTCATGAAGTTTCTTTATTACCAAGGTGTAAGTAACAATCAGTTCAGACAGAAATAAAATATTCTTTATATAGGATCCAGGTTTCTTTAATATAATTAAGTACATTAGGTTTACTTTCATAACATTTCATGAATTTATTCCATTGAATTGTAAACTCTTGTTCATTAATAGATCCTATGATTGTTTGCCACAATTTCATGAATTCGGTTCATTGTTCTTTCATATCAAAGTGACATTTACATTTGGCTAATATTTTTTGTTTATATGCCAAATGCATAGGATTTGTTTTGTAGTTGGAAATATTTTACTAATAGCACTTATTAATGCTAATTTTCTATTAGTGACAATGACATTAGAATATGAAATTTTATTAAAAATTCTTGAAACACATGATAAGGCCTATTCATAATCTGCTTCTGTTTCGTCTTTCAAGAAAACAAAACAGGAAAAGAACATCATGTTGAAGCTTGATATACCAATAATATTTAATAGAGGCATCTTATACCTGTTTGTTTTATACATGCAATTTATTAGTAATATACTAAGATAGATATGAGTTAAGGCAATAGATAACTTGTGAGCAAAAAAAAGATGCATGATATGATTTTGATGATCGTATTTATATTCAAACTCAAAATCCGATCCTTGCAATTCATCTAATAAAGCTTGAATTGATGTTCTGCTATCAAGTCTTTCTTGGCAAATCAAGTATAATGCATTATAAATCATTCTTGATATAGCCATGAATGAAGGATCATTTTGATGAATCGTTGATAAAATCTAACAAGGGTGGAAGTCGGCAACATGCATTCATCGAACTTGATCTAATTGACCAGCATCTAATCTGCAAACTATTAGATGCCCAGATATATTTATTGATGCTTCATGATTATAAATAGGGTTTCTAACTTCAAGAAACCAAACATTATTATGTTTAGATCCATAGAGTTCAAATGGACATCCTGAAAGCCTGGATGCAGTTTGTTGACCATGTGTATTGGTTATCAAATTTAATCAGTTTCTATAAGAACCACCTCTATTACATTTTAATAACACATTCTTGATTTTGCCATTTTTATCACTACGTGATCTCTTTACAGTTACTGCATATTCTTGGGCCCTAGCGAAATTTTGAACATAATTAAGAAGTTCATTACAGCTTGTAAATTGGCAAGATGCAGATGAAAGCATTTTGATAATACAGTAATATGTAACTGCAGTAGTTATTAGGTAAGAGATATAATACAATTATAATTTTTAACAGATTCAAGAAACAATAAGAATTTTGTAGATATGGGTAAAGGTGATTTTATTAAATTCAGGTAAAATAGATATTTATAGTTTTGATTCTACTTTCTTCTATCTCTTTATCTAAAAAAAATTATTTAACTTTTGTATACTGTACATGCAATTATGATACATTCTTAATGCGCATGATAATTAGAATCAAACATAGTACATTTACTACCTAAATGTTGCTTAGCTATATATCATATTATATTTCATATGGACTAATTATATGTATTATTAATCAATTGTATGATATATAACATGCATGATATTTAGACAGTAGCTGTACTACATTTGATCTGAAGTTTGAACTGTTATAAGCTATAATTCACTGATTTTTTGACTATTATAAGCTATAACCTACTGATTTTTTAACTGTTATAAGCTACACTTCACATTACATAATTCACTATCAATTTTGTGGCATGGGTCGATTTTTTTTTTATCAATTAACAATGTAATATGAATCAAAGAGTAAAAAAAAAAAAAAGCACTTATTGTTTAACTACGCTATTATGCTTAACTATTTAATTCAGCCAAACTAATGGTTAAAATTGTTTTGTTAACCCGATTTAAAATAATTAATGTTTTATAATTTAATATTGATATATATTACATCATATACATATTACATGGAGGTGACAATAACAAATTGGGAGGTGGCAATAACAACTCCCTATTTTTATAATAAATTTATAATATATTTATAATATATTTACAATATTTATATATATATAAACTATAATAAACTATATAATATTTTGCTATATAATAATAATAAATATATTTAGCAAAATTTAAAGTTTCTGCAAAGTTACCTTTTGCAAAAACAAATATATGTTATAACAAATTTTTATTATTATTATTATTATTATTATTATTTTAATCTTAAGCAGTTACACTAGTACTTTATTAAGATTCTTAAAACTATATACATTTATAATTACATAGAATTTTCCAATACTCAAGTCTAGCATCACTCAGCCATCCTATTGGTACCTAAGTGCAACCTGCCATACTATCTCAGTTAAAGATAAACTAGAATTGCTAACTATATTGCTGCTAATTCTGCTGTTATTGCCAAGAGCCAACTTTCAAGTTTCAATGCTATTTCTTTCTCTGGCCAGTCTTCTTTGTCACTAACCTGCACCCAACTGATGCCCATCTTTTCTATACTATTTTTTCTTTTTTCTTTATATAATGCACTATCTGTATAGAGTGTATATTTGTCTTTGTTTCTTCTCTTGTTTTTTGTTAGGACTTCTATTAAGTAATCTGTAACTTTATCATTGAATTTTTGTTTTTTGATTAATTTTGTTTCTAGTTCTTCTACTTGTTTTAGCTTGATTAGACTTCTTTCTTCTTTTTTCCATTTTTTTATTAATCTGTTTTCTAGCATTTGTTCTAATGTTGCATTAATCTTGTTTCTGCCTTTCTTTACTAATATTTTTGGAACTATTTTTATGTTATTGTTTCATCTTATTCACCTTTTGCAATTATCTGTGCTTTGTTCTGTTCTGTTTTCACAACCTTTATATTTACTTATTTCAGTATATCTCTTGTCTTCTACTTTCTGTAATAGCCAGTGCTTAGCAAAGATCTTTTTCTTTTTAGATATCTTACTAAGTTGCTGATTGTGTTTTGGTTCATGTACAATCCATTTTCTCTTTTTTCTGTCTTCTAATATCTTTGTCCAATTGATCATTAGTGCCTATATGTTGTGGCCACTAATCTTGTATTGGTTATATATTTCTCTATTTGTCTGTATTTTTAATATCTTTTCTTCTATTTTACTAAACTATTTGGCTTTTTTTTCTTTGCATGACAACTCTAAAAGACTTTTGAGCTGTTTTTATATGATTAGGTTCTTTTCTTTTATGTTTACAAGCTGGTTCAGATATTTTAAACTTCTTTTGTTTATTGTATTATTGCTTGCTATCCATAATCCAACCCTTACTAATTCTTTTATATCTATTCCATAACTGTGTACTTTCTATAGACAATTTTCTGCTCTGATGCTTATTTCTATCTTTCTTGCTTTTACTATTGTCTGACAAGCTAAGTTGTATTTTCAATACTTCACTTTTTCTGGTCTTCTTTCAGAGTCCTAAATATCTTTTGTTAAGCCTACTTTCTGACATTCTTGAGCTATCCTAAGCTTTGTTAGATTACCTAAAATGTCTTTTCTATTAAGTCTCATAAATAAACTACTTATTTGTTTTGTTGTTATTTTACAGTTTCCTAAATCTTTGTACTCAATTATGCAGTTGTTTGTTGTTTTTATTATATTACATTTGTGTTTTGCCAAACATATTATTGGCTAATGAATTTTGTCAATCATCTTTTTAGACATTCTTGTTAACTACAAAAGGTATCCTAATTTTGAAATTATTACTATATTGTTTATATACACAATCTGGCTTATTGTCATTTTTTTGTATCTGAGATCTCTAACTGTTTGGCTAACTATTCTTTTTGCTTTTTTGCAGACTAGTGACTCTCTCATTCTGCTATTAGCTAAATTTCTAGTGATCTTACAATTTTGCTTTTTGGTTCTTCTGTTATTCTACTCTGTTCAAATGTAATTTCTCTATCTTTCTTTCTCAATCTAAAATTCATTACTATGAGCTTTAACTTAGCTTTATTTATTTTGATATCATTTGCTTTGAAAAACTCTTCTACAATTTCAAGAGTTCTTAGTAATTAATTTTTGCTATTTGTGATCCATATTGTATTATCTGCATAGGCAATTGCTGCTTGCCTATGTTTTGTAATACAATTAATATTCATATTTTTTAGTATTTCTTGTTTTACTATATAGTCTAGAGATTTATCTTTTTGGATTCTTTCTAACAGTGAATCATAGAAAAGCTATCAGATTAGTAAAAAAATTACTTCTCATTGATCTATACTATCTCTTGCTGTTATCTCTTTTGTTAGGCCATAAGTTGTGATCACCTTAAGTTGATATTTGTAGAAAAGGTTAATAATATATTTTGTTGTTCTTTTTGATATTTTGATTCTTCTAAAAGTCCACTCTAAGCTTTCCAATAAGACTAAGTCAAATGCTTTCTTCATATCTTGTAGAAGTATTCATATTTCTTTATTCTTCTCTTGTGCTTCCTTTATTATTATGTTTAGCATATATATTGGTTGCTCTGTTGAGTTGCCAGGCAAATCTGCATAGTTTAGCCTTTTGAGTATTTATCTTTCTGTAAATATTTTGGCCAGCCTTCTTATTACTACCTTCATAACTAACTTTCTAAAAGTTTCAATTAATACTATTGGTCTAATATTGTTTAAGTTATATTTCCAGTCTACATTTTTTGAGATTAGATAAATTTGTGCTATTTTTTACTTTTTTGGCATTTCTTTCATTTTTAAAACTAGATTTGCAAAGGCTCTGAAAATTTTTCATGATTTCTTTCTTGCTTGTTTTATTAACATATAGCTTATGCCTGAAATTTCTAGGGCTATATTGGCTTTGAGTTCTCTTAGTGTGTTTTTTTATTCTTCTTCTTCTAGCTTTTCTTTTAACTTTTTAGACCAAGACTTCTTAATTCACTCTTTTGGGCTGTACATCTTTATCCATTCCTCTAACATCTTCTCTAGTTTGGTTCTTCACTTTTTGAATTAATTTTTAAAATGCTTTGCCAAACTATTTAAGACAGCCTTAGGTTCTGTTGTTGTCTAACCTCATCTTTATTTTGGATTATAAATCTGTCCAAAGTTATTTTCTTGTATGATTTATTCAGTAGGCTAGCAATCATCAATCTTGGTCAGTTTTTATCATCTCACATCTTTTATTTATATTTTTTTCTATCTGTTTTTTTTGAGCTTATTCTTACTCTTTTTTTTTTTTATCTTTTAAAATTTTTTGCTAGTCTTTTATATCATCTATCCATGCTTTTGACTATTGTTTATATAACTTTGGTAATGCTACTTCTATTTTCTTGCCAATGTTTTTAAGTTTATTGTTTATCTCTTCTTTTTCTTCTTTTCTTATCTTTTGGTTTCTTCTTGTTTTCACCTTTTTAATTATTTGTTGGAGTTTGATTATGTTTTTATCTTGTTATAACTTCTTCTGATAATGTTTTCTGTTTGCTTTTGTGTTAAATATTTTCTTTTTTGGAATTTGCTTATTTGCTGCCTCTATTATAGCTTCTTCTATTGCATTCTATATAAGATCTAACATATCTGTACTGTACATATTGACTTCTCTGTCTTTTTTTAATTGTTTCAGCATCTTTTTTTTACTCTAATTGTACTTGAAGCTCTTTGGCATATTCTTTCCAGTCTTCTTGCTTTGCTTCTTTATACAAATATATTGTTCTTATTTGGTCTTTGCATTTAGTTTCTGCACAACTCTGGTTTGCAATTATATATTCTAACTATATAACTGTTGTTAATATCCTATAGTCACTGTCTGTTATGCCTTTTGCTTCTTTTATATTGGCTTCTTGAAGGCTAGCTATAATTGTTTCTGACAACCAGATATAGTTAATTCTTGTTGCTGCTTTTTGATTTAATCATGTGTATGCTCTCTCTGTTGAATACAGGTTTCTGAAAGAGTTCATAAAGTCCTGTTTCTTGAGCTAATTAAAAACTGGCAGTTTTTTATATTCTGTTGTTTGTAGGTGCAATCTGTCTAGTACATTGTCAATAATATAATTAAAATCTCCAAGTATAATTATTTCCTTATGCTTTCTCTTGTTTGTTACTATTTCTACAATTTTTTGCTATATCTTCTTACTAGTTGCCTTGTTATTTAGTAGAATATATACTCTTATTACTATTAGTACTAGTTGTTTGAAGTGTAGCTTTACTTCTATCATATATTCGCTAGGTTTTTTAACTGCTCTGACATGTTTCTTCCAAGTTTCATCTATTAAAATCCCAATGCCTAATCCTTTTTTTTTGTCTGATACTGCATTTGTCCAATAACCTTTAAATCTTGTATCAAGGTTATGCACTAAAATTTTCACTTCTTTTTCTGTAATATTCATTTCTGTAATTTCCAAAAATGCTATTTCTTCTTCCTCTGCTCAGCCCAGCAGGTTTTCTAATTTCCAACTTCTGGTCTTGAGTCTGTTAATATTGTGATATGCAATTTTTATTTATTTTTTTCTTTTTTTTCATTTCTCTTTTAGCTGCTTGTATCTTATTTCTAAGTTTTCTGCTTTTTCTTTTCTTCTCTTTACTTCTTTTGGGTTAGAAGATTTTTCTTTATTTCTTTCTTCAAAAGTCCTTCTTTCACTATGCAAAAAATCTTTAATCTTCTCATCTGTATTCACAAGTTCAACTAGAGTGCCCTTAGAAGCAATTGACTAGGCCCTTCTTAGCTGTACCTTTTGTCTCTTTTAGTCTTTCTAATCTCTTTCAAATTTGTTCTAAGAAGTTCTTTATACATGGTTTTTTTTTTGTTTATGTTTTTTGAATTCTTTTGGTCTTTCTTCATAGTCTTCTACTTCTTCTTCTTTCATTTTTGTATCTCTTGTTTAGTTTTCTTTACTTCAGCTTTGAGACCTGCTTTCTTTGTTTAGTACAATATTTTTCTGACTTACACTATTTTTATTTCTGTACTTTTTTACATAGGCCCTATTTCTTTGTCTTTCTTTACTGCTTCTATTCTCTTCTGTATATGAAGTCTGGCTGTGTCTGTCCTAGCTTCTTTCTCTTACTATTTTAAGACTTCTTCTTTTTCTTGTTTCTTTCTTTTCTTTATTTATCCAATAAACTCAAAAATTGTTATACATAATCAGTTTTGTTTGTGCAGTTCTCATGTCTCTTTCTATTGCAAACATAACTATTGCTGATCTTTTTTGGTTTTCATTTCTATTTGGTAGGATGTAAACTGATTTAACTCCTTTGTTCTTTAAACTTCATAGTAGTAAGACTTTTGAAGCACTTTCTGATAGTTCTATTAGTTTTGCTATATATTTTCTTTGTTCTTTTTTTGCTTCATAATCTTTTATTTCTTTGGTTACTTGTACTAGTTTATTATTGTTTACTGGTATAGCCCATGGGATATCTTTATACATTTTCTCTATCTTGACTACAGTTAAGCTTTATATTTGGATTTCTTAATTCTTATTATATAGGCTTTTCTAAATTATTTACAAATGTATTTCAGTTCTTTTTTGTTTATATCTGCAGGTAAGTTCCAAATTATTAGGTAACTTGTATTTTCTGATTCTTCATTTGTTTTATATTAGTTTTTATTTGTCTTGATTTTATTTTTTTTCTATTTGAGTTCTTCTTCTTTGATTCTTAATTTGCTGCTATTTCTCTTTTAACTTTTCTCTTTATATTGCATTTGTCTCTTTATATTGCATTTGTCTCTTTATAGTATCTTCTATTACTTCTGATATCATTCTATACTAGTTACTCTTCTTTTTGCTAATTCTCTATATTGCTTCATTTCTGCTGTACTTACAGTTAAAGTCAACTTCTATCTATAGGTTTCCTCTTTTAAAGACTTCTTTAATATCTTTGACATGTATATTATTTCTTAAAGACTATCTAATAAATTTCATATATTCTTCTTTTGTTTTCCTTAATATGTTATATGCTAGTATATTCATGAGTAGGCTGTTGTTCTGGTTACAATTTCTCTTGCTTGAGGCCCATATGCTTTCTTCAAGAAGTTCTTCCACTATGTCAATTTTTTTTTTGAATTCTGATTCGATGTCTTCTTGTTTTTGTTTCTTTTTTTGTTTTTCTGTATTTCTTTTTTGACTAGTGAATTCTCTTGTTTTTATTAGATTTGTCTTATTTCTATTTTGCTGTTATTACTATTACTTATCTTTATTGCCTCTTTTTGCTATATTATCTTGTCAGTTTCTTGGGCCTTTACTTCATATTGATTCTTTTCTTCTGGTTTCTTTTTTGATGTTTGTTTTGTTCAATTTTTTGTGTTTTTTCTATTTTTGTAGTTTGGTGACATTTCTTCTTAAGTCTGTCTTAATCTTGTTCTGAAGTAAGTTCTACTATTATTGCATAATTGCTTTGCTCTACTATGCTTAATTTCCTTTCTGGTTGCTCCTTTTCTGCTTTATCTACTAATTCTTTTGTTAATCTTAATAGAGCAACTTTTTCTGAATTTTGATTTGTCAACATAGCAACAATTTTATCTTTTCTGCTAGGCAATACATATATTTCACCTGCTTGTTTAATAAACACATCATTTTGCACACTATTGATAGCCTAGTATGCTCTATTAATATATATTGTTATTAGACTGCTACTATGTCTTTTGGTTATATTTATATTTTTTATCTAGATTAAGCATAAGTTTGTTTTGCTTGTCTTACACATAATTGAATTGCTTGTTTGTTTATGTTCTTGTGATCAAAACAAATCTGTGATACCAGGTTATGCCAATTCCTCAAAACAAATCAAATTTTCAAATTTTCGAGCATTTTCTTTAAGAAATTTTTAGTTTTCTTTGCCTTTTCTATGTTGTATCTCTTGTGTTTATCTATTTCTTTTCTTTATTATACCTTTCTTAGATATTCTTTCTTTTTACTTAGTTCTGCTAAAGTAGTTTAGAAGGCCACTTTCGCATAAAATTGATTTTCTCTTTTGGTTAATTTTGTGTTTAGATGATTAGCAAAAAGAGTTGATTTTTAAATTTTTATTATTATATAATCTACTTACTATATACCACTATATAATATTTAAAAAATTCCTATCCTGTTTTCAAAACCATTTTTTAAGCATAGCCTCAATATATTTATTAATCAAAACAAAACTAAGTTACATATATATATATTCTATTCTGCATAAACATCATCTTATTCAACTTTTTTAATACAAACTATACAAGCACTTATTACTAAATAATACTTCACTTTATATCTACTCACTCTTATTTGATCAACTGTTTCTTGCTAATTTATCTTTAGCATCCTTATTTATCAATTAACTATCTATCTCTGCATTTAATTATATAGCTTCCTGGTCAAAGCTATCTCTAAATCTACATCATCTATTTTTTATTTTAATAATTACACACAATCTGCTTCTCAATTACTAATAGTTAAAACATCTATATCTAATTTATACAAACCACTTTATTTGTCAATATGTACACATAATATACAAAAATATAATAACAACTTAAAACAACAAATATAAGAGAATTACTGTTTATTTCATAATATCAACATTGTAAGTATTACAGAAATAAAATTTCACAAAACAATGCACATGCTAAATTCTCTAGATCTTAATACTTTATCTATTATTAGTTATTTACTAATAATTTTAAAGCTAAAACAGCTATTATTATTCAAAAACTTTTTAAATTACATGTTCATAAAACATTTAACTTTTCTGAATATGCTATTGCAATAGACCTTTTCTTTAAATATAACTTTAAATTTCATATTATATTAGTTTACTAATCTTGTAATAATCTTTAACTTAGAATTTTCATTTAAAACAATATTATATAATGAATTTAAAAAGCAAACATAAACAATATATAACTAATTGTTATAGGTAACTTTAATGTCTTTGATAACTTACAATTATTATTTATTAAATTTAAACTTATTCATTTTCTTTATTGTATAATATATATAATTTAGCAAAACATATACAATTCTTAACTTTTATTTAGCATAGTAGCAGATATAGCAGTCATATTGACTATATCTAAACTAACTATTTTATTATCTAATATTTAACTTCCTACTATACAAATAATGCTAACTAATGTACACTTAGTGATCATAATTTACTGATATTATTTTGAAAATTTTCTTATACTATTACTAATAAATAATGATCAGCAACCAAAACTAAACATAGAATATTTGCCTATAAACAAATAAACCTAGACTTTTAGCAAAACTTTACTAACAAAATTAGATTTAATCTCCAAAATAACAATGCTTTTTCTACAATTAATACTATAGAATTACTTAAAACCTCTTGGTACAAAATTTAAACTAATATTATCTTAGCTGCTTTTCAGTATATCTTGATCAAAAAATTTACTGTTTATAATTTTTAATATATATTTTTTTCAAAACATTCAAATTATACTTAGAACTTAAAAAATTAGGCAATATTATAAGACAAGTTAAAGCTTCAACTTGCAATTACATCTTTATACTTATATTTTATAACCAAGATATTAATTAACTTAACTCTCTATATTATCTTAACATATCTATATTAGCATTACTGTTTATATATTTTTTTATTTGCTTCTCTTTTGATATTGTTAAAATTGCTGCTCAGATTGCTACTAACTTTGCTAATATCAATATCTGTTATCCTTTTAGTCTAAGTACTACTTCTTCTTCTGGCTATTTTTTTTTAACTTTAAGCAGTTATGCTAGTACTTTATAAAGATTCTTAAAACTATATATATTTATAATTACATAGAATTTCCTAATACCTAAGTTTAGCATCACTCAGCCACCCTATTAGTACCTAAGTGCAACCTGCTACACTATCTCAGTTAGAAATAAACTGCTCGTCTAACTACTTAAAGCCATACCAAAAGGGTCTTTCCTCTTTTGTAACAAGCATATCAATTGTCTTCCAAGCTTTCTTCTTCATTTAGTTTATTTTTTCTATTCTCTTTTTTTTTTCTTCTTCTTTTGTTCATTCATCTTTCATTATTCTTTTTTCTAACTTTTTTCTGATTTGAGTGCTTTTTTTCATTTTGCTTGTTATGTTTATCTTCTTTTCACATTTTTGTACTTTCCTATATTGAACTTTTCATACTTGGTTATAAAATGTATTCTATATTGTTCTTGTTATTATTCCTATATATCTCTATGTTGCCTGTTTATCTAACATCTGATTGATCCTTTTTTCTACTTTGTTTGTAGTTAACTCTTTTATCAGTACTCTTCTGTTAATAATTTCCTCTGCTTTTGTTTTTCCAAAAATTGCTTCATATAGCACTTGAGGTAGAATTCTGGTTTTTTTATTCTCTTTAAGACTATTCTATGCCATTGCTGTTGCTACCTTTTGAATTTTCTTCCACAGGCATTTTTGTTCACTGCAGTTTGCCAAATATGTCTGAGTTTCTTTTTTACCTATTTGACATACTTGGCAGTTTGAAGATATATATATTTCTGGTCTTCTTCTATTTAATTTTTCTAGCATTGGTAGGTCATCTATTATATATTTGATTACTGTTGCTCTTTTTGTACTAAGTTTTCTTATCATGCAATATATGCCTTTCATTCTATTCATCTCTTTTCAAAAGCTTGACCAATTATATTGAGTGTTCTCTGTTTCAGGTTCTAATGCTCGAATCAGTTTCGTATTTCTCTATCAACTTTTTTGTTTTTCTATTCTAATAGTATTCTATTCTGTTACACTTAATCTTTTCTACAGATATTGCTATTTTACATGTTTTTTTTTTTGTAAGTGCATCTGCTCTGTTATTCTATTTGTTATTGCTGTGACTTTTAACTTTAATTAGCTTGATTCTGTTACTTTTGCTTTTGACCAAATTCTCAATATTTATTATCCACATTGCATTTTTCTTTTTAAGGATTTTGTTATCTTCTGACCCTTGAATTACTCTGTTAATATTCCTTAGTGTCACAAGACTGTCTGTATGTATTTCTATATTTTTTCCTTCTGGAACCATCAAAATTGCTGACTATATTGCTGCAAATTCTGCTGTTGTTACTGAAGGCCAGTCCTCAAGACCTAATGCAGTTTCTTCTTTTGACCAGTTTCTTTCTTTATTGATCTGTGCCTAGCTTATGTCCATCTTTCCTATGCTATTTACTTTTTTCTCTTTATATAATGCTCTATCTGTATAAAAGGTATACTTGTCTTTGTTTCTTATTTTGTTTCTTGTTAGGACTTTTACTAGTAAGCTGTAATTTTACTATCTAATTTCTGTTTCTTAATCATCTCTGTTTTGAGTTCTTCTATTTGTTTCAGGCTGATTAGACTTTTTTCTCTTTCTTTTATTTCTTTATTGTTTTGTTCTCTAGTATCTGTTCTAATATTGCATTTATCTTGTTATTGCCTTTTTCTACTAGTAATTCTGTGACTACTTTTGTATTATTGTTCCATCTTATCTATCTTACACAATTATTTGTTAGTCATTCTATACTGTTCTCATATTTTTTGCATTTACTTATTACTGTATATGTCTTTTCTTCTATTTTCTGCAAAAGCCAATGTTCAGCTAAAATCTTTTTCTTTTTCTTTTTTGATATTTTGCTGAGTTGTTGATTGTGTTTTGGCTCATGTATAATCAATTTACTTTTTCTTTCTTTTGTTTTCAGATATTTTTGTCTAATTAATCATTAGTGCTTAAGTATTGTAGCTATTAATTTTATATTGATCATATATTTCTTTGCTTATCTGCATTATTAACACCTTTTTTTCTATTTTATTGAACCATTTAGCTTTTTTTCCTTTGCATAACAGTTCTTGGAAACTTTTGAGCTGTTTTTATATGATTAGGCTATCTTCTTTTATTTCTATAAGTTGGTTCAAGTATAGTAGACTCTATTCATTTATTGTGCTGCTACTTGCTGTCCAGGACTTGGGTCTAACTAAGTCTTTTATTCTTGTTCCATGGTTATAGATTTTCCAAAGGTGGTTTTCTGCTCTGATATTTATTTCTATTTCTTTTGTCTTGACTATTGTTTGACAAGCTAAGTTGTGTTTTCAATACTTTGTTTCTTCTGATCTTCTTTCAGACTCCCAAATGTCTTTTATTAAGCCTGCTTTTTGGCATCCTTGTATTATTCTAAGCTTTGTTAGGTCACCTAGAGAGTCTTTTCTATTAAGTCTTGCAAGTAAACTACTTATTTGCTTTGTTGCTATTTCTTGGCTTAATGATTTGCAGTTTTCTAAATCTTTGTGCTCAATTGTACAGTTGTTTGTAGTTTTTATTATGTTGCACTTATGTTTGGCTAGACATATTATCTGTTAGTATATTCTATTAATTATTTTTTCTGACATCTTTGTCAACTGCAAAAGATATTTTAGCTTTGGGATTATTACTGTATTGTTTATATATGCAATTTGGC
The DNA here is from genome assembly GCA_910591915.1 of Cetraspora pellucida. Taxonomy (NCBI): domain Eukaryota; kingdom Fungi; phylum Glomeromycota; class Glomeromycetes; order Diversisporales; family Gigasporaceae; genus Cetraspora; species Cetraspora pellucida. The sequence goes on from CAJVQA010000264.1 coordinate 24,937, forward strand.
TCATTGTTATTTTTTTATATCTGAGATCTTTGACTGTTTGATTAACTATTTCTTTTGCTTTTTTGCAGACTAGTGATTATCTTATTCTGCTATTTAGCCAAATCCCTAATGATCTTATGATCTTGTTTTTTGGTTTTTTTGTTATTTTACTCTGTTCGAATATAATTTTTTTATTTTCTTTTTTTCATCTCGAATTCATTACTATAAGCTCTAATTTTGCTTCATTTATTTCAATATTATTTGCTTTGAAGAACTCCTTTGCAATTTCAAGAATTTTTAACAATTGGTCCTTGCTTTTTGTAATCCACATAGTATCATCAGCAAGCAATTGCTGCTTGTCTGTATTTTGTAATACAGTTAATGTCTGTGTTGTTTGATTTTTCTTGTTCTACTATATATTCTAATGATTTATCTTTTTGAATTTTCTCTAACAATGAATCATAGAATAGCCACCAAATTAGTAGAGAGATTATTTCTTCTTGGTCTATACCATCTTCTGCTATTATTTCTTCTGTTAGACCATAAGCTGTAATTACTTTAAGTTGTTATTTACAAAAGAGGTTGATAATATATTTTATTGTTTTTTGTGATATTTTGACTTTTTTGAGAGCCCACTCTAGGCTTTTCAGTAGAACTAAGTTAAATACCTTCTTTAAGTCTTGCAAAAGTATCCATGTTTTTTTATTTTTTTTTTGTGCTTTTTCTATTATCATATTTAGTATATGTATTGGTTGCTCTGTTGAGTTGCCAGGCAAGCCTGCATAGTTTGGCCCTTTGAGTATTTGTCTCTCTGTAAATATCTTGGCCAACCTTTTTGTTACCACCTTTGTAATTAATTTCCTAAAGGTCTCAATTAGTGCTATTGGTCTAATATTATTCAAATTGTATCTCTAATCTATGTCTTTTGAAATTAGATAGACTTGTGCTATTTTTTACTTCTTTAGCATTTCATCTGTTTCTATAACCAGGTTTGCAAAAGCTCTAAAAATCTTCTGTGATTTTTTCCTGCTTATTTTATTAAAGAGTAACTTATGTCTGAGATTCCTAAGGCTGTATTGGCTTTAAGGTCTCTTAAAGTATCTTTCTATTCTTTTTCTTCTATTTTCTCTTTTAGCTTTTCATACTAAGATTCTTGAATTCATGCTTTTGGATTGTATATTTCTTTCTATTCCTCTGACATTTCTTCTAGCTTGATTTTCCGTTTTCTGAATTGGTTTCCAAAATGCTTTGTTAAACCATTTAGGACAGCCTTAGGTTCTGTTGTTAGACTTGCTTCCTTTCTATTTTGGATTATGAATCTATCAATAATTATCTTTTTGTATGGCTTGTTCAACAGGCTAGCAATCATTTATCCTTAATCAGTTTTGATTATTTCACATTTTTTGTTTATATTTTCTTCTATTTGTTTTCTTTATGCTTGTTCCTACTCTTCTTTTCTTCTGTTTTTCAAGAATCTTTGTCAGCCTTTTATATCATCTAACCAAGCTTCTGACCATTGTTTGTATAACTTTGGCAGCACTATTCCTATTTCTTTGCCAATGTTCTTGAGCTTATTGTTTATCTCTTCTTTTTTTTTTTTTTCTGTTATTTGATTTTTTCTTATTTTTGTTTTTTTTATTATTTGTTGTAGTACCATTATGTGTCTGCATTGTTGTGACTTTTTTTGATGATGCTTTTTGTTTGATTTTGTATTAAATATCTTCTTTTTAGTATTCATTTGTTTGCTGCTTCTACTATGGCTTTTACTATTGCATTTCACATATGGTTTAACATATTTGTACAACATATATTGCTCGACCTATCCTCTTTTAGTTGTTTTAGCACTTTTTTTTACTCTAATTGTATTTGAAACTCTATAGCATATTCTTCCCAATATTCTTGTTTTGCTTTCTCATATAAGTATATTGTTCTTATTTGGTCTTTATGTTTAATCTTTGCACAGCTATGGTTTACAATTATATGCTTTACCTACATGTTTGTTGTTAGTATCTTGTGGTCACTGTCTGTTATGCTTTTTGCCTCTTTTATGTTGGTTTCTTGAAGGCTAACTGCGAGTGTCTCTGATAGCCAAATATAGTCGATTCTTGTTGCTGCTTCTTGACTTGACCACATATATGCTCTTTCTATTAGATGCAGACTTTTAAAAGAATCTGTAAAATCTTGTTTCTTAAGCCAATTAAAGACTGGTAGTCTTTTGTATTCTGTTGTTTATGGATTTAGTATGTCTAGTATGTTGTCTACTGTGTGATTGAAATCTCTGAGTGTAATTACTTCTGTGTTCTTTTTTCTATTTGATACTATTTCTACGATTTTTTGTTATATCTTCTTACTGATCATTTTGTTATTTGGTAGAATGTACACAGCTACTATTATTAATACTAATTGTTTAAAGTATAGTCTTACTTCTATTATATATTCACTGAATCTTTTAACTGCTTCAACATGTTTTTCCAAGTTTTATTTATTAAAATCCCAATATCTGATCCTTTCTTTTTGTCCAAAATAGCACTTGTCCAATAATTTTTAAATCTTATATTAAGATTATATAACATAATTTTTCTTTCTTTTTCTGTGATGTTTGTTTCTGTTATACCTAAAATTGCTGTTTCTTCTTTTTCTGCCCAACTTAGCAGGTTTTCTAGTTTTCAACCTCTGGTCTTAAGTCTGTTAACATTGTGACAAGCTATTTTTATTTCTTTTCTTCCTTTTTTTATGCTTCTTTTAAACTCTTGTAGCTTGTCTCTGTATTTTTTGCTTTTTTCTTTTTATTTTTTCTTTTGGATTAGGAGATTTGTTTCTACTTCTTTCTTCGAAAACTCTTCTCTTATTATACAAAAATTTTCTAATCTTCTCATTCATGTTTGTGGGTTCAACTAGGGTGCCCTTAGGAGTGATTTGCTAGGCTGTCCCTAGCTATATTTTTTGTTCCTCTAGTCTTTCTAGTCTCTCTTAAATTTGCTCTAGGAAGTTTTTTATGCATGGCTCATTTTCTTGTTTTTGTATCTTGGCCTCTTCTGTTTCTCTTTTATGATCTTTTTCTTTTCTATTTTTTGTGCTTATGTCTCTTTCTTGATTTCTTTTGTATCAGTTTTGGGGTTTGTTTCTTTCTTTTAGTGAGGTGTCTTCATGGCCTACACCACTTCTGTATCTATTTTTGTTCATATAATTCTTATTTCTTTATCTCTCTTTGTTGCTTTTATCCTCTTCTGCATCTGAGGTTTGGCTAAATCTGTCCCAACTTCTTCTTCTTTCAACTTTATAACTTTCTCTTTTTCTCGTCTCTATTTTCTCTTTATTAATCCAATAAACTCTAAAGTTATTATACAAAATTGGTTTTGTTTGAGCTGCATTTATGTCTTTTTCTGTTGCAAACATTACTATTGCTGTTCTTTTCTGGTTTCCATTCCTATTTGAAGGAATGTAAACTGACTTAACACCTTTGCTTCTTAGACATCATAGTAGTAAGACTTTTAAAGCATTTCTAAGTAGTTTAGTTAACTTTGCTGTATATTTCCACTGTTTTTCTTTTGCTTTATAGTTTTCTTCTCTTCTAGTTATTTGTACTAGTTTATTATTGTTAACTGGTATGGCCTATGGAATGTCTTTTTTTTTGCCTTTTTCTATCTGTACAATTGCAAGTGCCTTGTATTTTGATCTTTTGATTCTTATTATTTGGGCATTTTTGAATCTCCTGCAGATATATTCTAGCTCCCTTTTATTGATGCCTATTGGCAAGTCCCATATTGTTATATATATTTTGTCACTAGATTTCTTATTTAATTTGTAGTTATTTGTGTTATTCTCTGTCTCATTTTCTTTCTTGTCATGTGTTTCTTCTTTCTTTTTCATTGTGCTATTTCTTTTTCTACAGTATTCTTCCTTGTATAATCTTTGTTTTTCTTTTATGTCTTTCTGTTCTTCTGATATTAGTTTATACCAATCCTCTTCTTTTCTGCTAATTCTTTGGATTGCTTTATTTCTGTCATGTTTACAATTGAAGTCTACCTCTATCTACAAGTTACCTTTTTGAAGACTTCTTTAATGGCTTTAACATGTTCATTGTTTTTTAGTGACTATTTGATGAATTTTGTACATTTTTTTTTTGTTGTTCCTGGCATATTATGTACTGTTATGTTGACAAGTAGACTGTTATTTTGGTTGCAATCTCTTTTGTTTGGCACCCACATGCTCTTCTCTAGTAGTTCTTCTACTATATCAATTTCTCTTTTGAATTTTTGTTTTATTTCATATTGTGCTTCTGCCTTTTCTGTTGCTATGCTATGTTTTAATTCTTTCCAATTTGCATTTATATTTATTTTCTTTGCAATTTCTTCTTGTTAAGCTGCTAAGTTAGTTTTTTGTATTTTTTCTTTATGCTACCTGCCTTCTTCTATATCTACTTCTAGTATTGGCTCTTGTCTAGTCTTTTGAATTAATTCTAATTTTGTTGGTTGAAGTTGCCTTTTTGATGTATTATCTGTTTGTTCTAGAACTGGTTCTATTATTATTGCATAATTACTTTGTTTTACTATGCTTAGCTTTTTTGCTGGCTGCTCTATCTCTGCTTTTCCTATTAACTCTCTTGTTAATCTCAGTAGTGCAACCTCATTTGGATTCTATTCTGTTAGCATAGCAATGATTCTATCTTTTCTATCAAGTATAATATATGTTTTATCTGCTTGATTAAGGAATACCCTATTGTGTAAACTATTAATGACCTAGTATGCTTTTTGGATATATATTGTTATTAAACTGTTACCATATTCTCCTAATGCATTTATATTTGCTTTAATTTGTACATATTTTTGCTTTGTTCTGTTTGCATGTGACTGGTTTGTTTGCCTACATGACTGGGTTGTTTGCCTGTTTATATGTTTGTGTTCTTGTAATTAAAACAGATTTGTAATACAGAGTTAGTACCAATTTCCCAAAATTTCTGTTTATACATATTTTCAAGAACAAATTTTTGGGTTCCCTTGTTTTTCTTTTGTTAGTCTACTTATTTTTTAGCTGCTTTTTTTTTTCTTATATCTTTTCTGGATGCTCTTCTTTTTTACTTAGTTCTACCAAAGTAGTTTAGATAGCCATTTTTGTATAAATTTGATTTTTTGTTTCTTGCCGAATTTGTATTTGAGTGATTAGTGAGAAGAGTATTAATCTGAATTAGTTGTTCTGGCCATTTTTGCATTTTATTTGTTTGAACCTATTCTATATATATATTATTTTTAAATACTGATGTTTTACTAGCTTTTGCATTAGTTGCTATATTTGTATATATTGTATATTTGTTTTTGTTTCTTATAATATTTCTTCTTAAAACTTTTATTATTTTTTAACTGATATTTTTTCAGTTTCTGTTATTTAATAATTTCTATCTTTAGCTTTTCTATTATTATAAGACCTTTAAGCTTTTGCTTTATAATTTTTGGTTTGTTTATTTCTGTTTTGTCTGTTATTTAGTATATTGTTATCTTAATTTGATTGCTGTTCTTCTTTATTAATACATTTGGAATCATATTAATGTTTTGTTTATTCTTATTTATTGTTGCAACTATTCTTTATCTGTTCTTCTTTTCTTATATATTCTTCATATCTATTAATCTTGATTACTAATTTATTCTCTTTGCTTTGTATCTATTAATATTTAATTAATATTTTTTTTTTTTTTTTACTCACCTTTTCTAGTTATTTATAATTTCATGCATTATATATTACTTATTTTTTTTTTCTTTTATTTTCTGATATATGTTTTTATTTAACTTGCATTGCCTAAGTATTTTGTTCACTTGTTCTAAAGTGTCTTTGTACTTCTCTACTTGCTAAACTACTAAGTACTTTTGATTTAATTGCTTTGAACTATTTTTTTTTTTTTCTTTTACTTGATTGGTTTTGATAGTTTTTTAGTTATTATCATATAATTAGCTTTTTTTTCTTGTATCAAGCAGTAGTTTAAATATATTAGGCCTGCTTCATTTATTCTAACTACTTTTTTCTTTTACAAATATGTGTTCAAAAGTTCTTATATTTTAGTACCATACTTAAACATTGTTTATAGTTTACTTTCTGTTCTTATATTTATTTTTAACTTTTTTGCTTTAAGTATTATAAGACATATTAAGTTATTTTTTAATATGTTTCAATTTCTGGTATTTTCTTTGTTTTTTATATATTTTTTGTTAAATCTACTCTTTAACAACCTTGTGTTATTCTCTGTTTTGTTGGCTATCCAAGACTGTATTGTTTGTTTAGTCTTGCTAAAAAACTACTTATTTGCTTTATAATTAATTTTTATTATAATATTCTATAGCTGTCAAGATCTTTGTATTCTATTATGCAGTTTTTTACTATTTTTTGCAAGTTGCTTTTTTGTTTTGTTAGGCTTATTATTGGCTGATATATTTCATTTAAACTTCTGTCTGACATCTTCATTAGTTGTAGTATATAGCTTTATTGAATATTATTATCATATTGTTTATATATACAATCTGGCTTATTGTTATTTTTTTGCACTTTAGATCTCTTATAGTTTGGCCTATTATCTCTTTTGTTTTCTTCTTTACTTGTACTTCTTATATTTTATTATTTAACTATATTTCTAATAAGTGAACTATTTTATGTTTTAGTTCTTCTATTATCTTACTTTTTTATATATTACTGCTCTTTCTTTTTTCTAATTTTTGTGTTTATTATTATTAGTTTTGATTTGAACCTATTTATATTTATATTATTTATTTTAAAAAACTTTTTAGTTATTTCTAAAATCTTTAATAATTGTTCTTTGCTGTTTGCAACCAATGTTGTATTATCTGCATATACAATTGCTGCTTAATAAATATCTTGTAATATTGTTATATTGCATACCTTTTTAATCTTGCTACTTAACTATATACTTAAGCTTTCATTTTCTTGAACATTTTCTAGTAGTAGGCTATAAAAGAAATGCTATATTAATGATGAAATTATTTCATATTGGTCTATTCTATTTTTTGTATTATTTCTTCTATTAGGTATAAGCTATAATTATTTTCAATTGTTTCTTATAAAAAAAGTTTATTATATATTTAATTGTTCTTTTAGATATTTTAACTCTTTGTAATACTAATTCAAGGCTTTTAAGAAGAACTAAGTTAAATGCCTTTTTCATATCTCGCAGCAATATTTATATTTTTTTGTTTTTTTCTTTTGCTTCTTCTGTTATTATATTTAGAATCTGTACTAGTTACTCTGTTAAGTTTCCTAAAAGGCTTGCAAAGTTTAATTTTCTGAGTATTTCTTTTTTTATAAATACATTGGCAAGTCTTTTTGTTACTATTTTTGTTATAACTTTTCTAAATGTTTTAATTAATGCTATTGGATAAATATTGTTTAAGCTATATTTCTACTTTACATTATTTGGTATTAGGTAAACTTGTGTTATTTTCTACTTTAATAGAATTTTTTCTGTTTCTAAGCATAGGTTTGCAAAGCTTTTAAAGACTTCTTATATTTTTTTTTTTGCTCTTTTGATTAGTATATAGCTTATATTTAAGATATCTGGAGTTGTTTCTGTTTTTAACTTTCTTAATATTTTTTCCTATTTTTTTTTCTTAATTTTTTCTTTAACTTTTGTATACCAGTCCTTTTTATTGTTTTTTTATGATTTATATATTTCTTTTTACTTCTCTGTCATCATTTCTAATTTAGTGTTTCTTTTTCTAAACTGCATTTTGTAATATTCTGTTACATTTGTCTTAACCTCTTCTGGTTTTGTTATTAGATGTGTTTTCTTTTCTACTTGTTTAATAAGTTTATCAAATATTATTTTCTTATACAGTTTATTTAGAAAACTAGCTATTATTTTTTTTGGTCTGTTTTAATCATTTCACACCTTTTATTTATATTTTCTTCCATTTGTCTTCTTTGTATTTGTTTTTAGTTCTTTTTTTTTTTTTATAAAAGCTTTTGCCATCTTTTTATATCTTTTATCTAAGTACTTAACTAATTTCTTTGTAATTTTAGCAGTCTTATACCTAATTTGTTGTCTAGTACTTTTATTTGTTTATTTGTCTTACTTCTTTTTTCTTCTGTTATTTTTTGGTTTTTTTACATTTTCATATATTTAATTAATTTTTGAATCTTTATGATATTTTTTTTTTGTTGTTGTTCTTTCTAGCTAGTTTTTCTATTTGCTATTGTATTATATATATATTTTTTTAGTACCGTATAGCATGCCATAAAGTACTCCTATTAAATAGTACCCCCATATATTAGTATCTGGGTACTGTATTAGTATAATGGCCTTGAAGATCAATATGTACCCAGGTACTATATTGTTTACACAACCTTAAAAATTTATTTATACTCAGGTACTATATTATGCCATATAAATAAGATTTATACTTTTCTAATATCATTTAAACACAAGCAAGTGTGAGTAAGCAGATTCGATATTTAATATACAATTTTTTTTTAACAAAAAAAATAGAATTAAAATGAAAACAATTGTATTTTTTATAAATGGTTTTTTATTTCAAAATACTCTATTGTATTTAATTCAAATCATTCTATTGAATTTAATTCCAACTATTCTATTGTATTTAATTCGAATCATTCTATCTATTGTATTTAACTCTAATTATTCACATAATTCAACTCTTGATCTTCATAATAATCATCTTTATATTTTTCGATACTATCTTCTTTTTCTTGACTAAAATATGTTTCTATATTCTCGATTCTCTGATGATCTTCTATATTTATATCTGAACTTTCATTGCTCAAATAGACATAATTTCCATTATTACTAGCATTATTTTTTGTAACAAGATCATAATCAAATATAAGATGTTCTTTACTACCATCTTGTGCATTAGAAATTCTACAACACTTAAAGAAGTGATGAATTAAAGAAGGATCTATAGCATCCCATGCATTTTTAACCCACTGAGCAACTAAATTATAAGCTGACCTTTGAATATGACCAGTTGGAGTATAAGATTTTATTTCTTTAGCCATCTAATTATTATAATAATAGTGTAACTATTGTTATAAAATTTTTTAATATTTGAATTAAAAAATATAGTAAATATAATTTTTTTTATAAAAATCTAACCTTGGATTTAAATGATTTGTTAATTAATACATCTAATGGTTGTAACTTAGAAGTGAGCCACCAGGTATAACTGCCATGTTAGTGTTTTTTCATTAAGTCAATTTTTAACAGGATCTACTAAATGACCTTTAAAGAAATCAAGCACTAATAAAGATCATGAATTGTTAGACAAAGAGGCATGTTGATTCTATATATTTTTAACCCAAAAAAGCATTTCTTCTGTATTAGAATAGCCTTCTTTATTAGCTTGAATGATAATACCTATAAGATCGTATAATGAAAATTTTATAAATTAGATTTTATCTAATTTTTTATATATTAAATATTATATACTCTAAATATCAGGAGGAAAAACTTGACGAGAAACATTTACTAGTTTAAAGATGATTATTGCTGATAACTTTGTTCTGTCTGCCATATAGCTTAAAATTATGATAAAATTAGATTTTTATGTCCACAAGTTTGAATACTGATAGTTTTTGATCCAGTTATTTCTATAGTTGTTAAACTAGAAAGATCGAATGAAACTGGAGTTTCATCCATATTACCAATAAACTTAAGAGGATAATCATACTGAATTCTTTAATATAAGACAAATCCCAAAAATGCATGTTGCATTTCTGATAAATCTTCAGGCAATCATTGCGCTGCTGTTGTATAACAATGAGAACTAAATTAATGCTGTATCATAAATCCATCAATCCATTTGTTACTAAATTTATATTCATTAATATCAGGATACATTGTAGAATACTAATGTGATAAAGCTTTAGCTTTTAATTGTATTATTGCTCATATTACAACTTTCAAAATTTGACATAACTCTCTAACCCATTGACTTAAAACCACTTCAAGTTCTGAGTACTTTGGACGAAAGCTATTATTTAATCTCCGAACATGAGGCAAAGCTTCCATTAATTTTTGCTTAAGTTTTCATTATTTTCTAACTTGAACAGGCTTAATATTAAACACTGTAGCAGTTGCATGAATACTTTTTTGTAGATGATTTTCAAGGTAAGCTATTGCAGCTAATTTTTCATGTGCATTCCATTGGCACCACTTTTTTTCAGTAATAGTAGCATAATGATGCTGTTTATTTCCTTTTGGTAGTAATATATTCTATATAATATATTTCAAGATAAAATAAAAAATTATTTCTAACTATACTAATCTTGCTTAATATACTCAAAAAATGAGATAAAGAATTTTTTACCTCAATAGTTTTTACAAAATGCGTTTATGAAAAGTAAGATTTAAAAATTTTTTCTGATCTCTTTTTATATGATCTATCATTATAGTACCCCCCATGTAGGGCCACTGAATTTCTGCTATGACAGGTCCCAAATTCTGCCAGCTCTACAAGCTTATTTATGTGAATTTATGTGATAAATTTCTTTAATTTATGCCATAAATTCTGTGATTTCTGCGACTTTTTAAAATTTATACCAAATTTTGCGAATTAAATACAGAAATAAAAAGTTTACTATTATGTCAAACTTTTAAAAAAAATTGACCTCGGCTTTCTGCTTTTTCCAAGTAAAATGCTCATTTATCTAATTGTCTACATTGGAATTCTGGACCAGGGACCCAGAAAAATATTGATATTACTTATAGAAATTTTGGAATTAAAATCCTATAAATAAATGGGAGTAAGTCAACAGAATCCAGGCAAATTGTTTTTATTAAAATTTTTCTTAAACTTTAAGCTTAAATATCTCACTCAAAACTTAATTAATTTTGGTAATTTAGTATTTAATTTAATTCTACAAATTTGTAGAATTAAAATAAATACTAAATCATAAAAATTGATTAAGTTTTGAGTGAGATATTTAAGCTTAAAGTTTAAGAAAAATTTTAATAAAAACAATTTGTCTGGATTCTGTTGACTCACTCCTATATATAAAAAAAAATTAACAAAGTATATATATAATAAAAATTAAAAATTATTTTATAAAATATATATTGTAATATAATTTTGCAAAATAATATAATATTATTATTGTTATAAATATATTTTAATATTAAATATAATTATATATTTTTATTAAAATAATTTAATTTATATAATTATTATTTTATATATAAAAACTATAAACTAATATAATATTCAATATAATTATATATTTTTATTAAAATAATTTAATTTATATAATTATTATTTTATATATAAAAACTATAAACTAATATAATATTAATTTTAACTATTAATTATTTTACTATTTGTATAATAAAACTAATTATAAATTATTTTTTTTGTATAACTTATATTTAATAAAATATTAATTTATAATTTAATAAATATAAAATTATTAAAAACTCACTAGTATTTGCTTAACTAATATGCTAAATTATTTAATATTTTATATTTAAAATATTAATTATATAATAATTTATAAAATTATTTAAATAATAATATTTTTAATCTAATTAAAATATTACTAGTTTATAGTTATATAAATAATATTAAAGAATATAAAAAAGAAAAATTATTAAAAAAATTTTAATTTATAAAATTTATAAAACAATACTTACATTTTATAAAAATTAAACTAATATATTAAATATAATTTATTAATAAATAAAAAAATATAACATTTTTTTTTTTAATATTAAGGTGAGTATATGTGATTTAGAATTTTATTGATAGTATCAGTTGGCCAGCATCTGTTGATGTAACAGCACAGAGGCAATCATGAAAAGAGTATACAACTAGCTACTCATATAACTTTAGTTATTGTCTAATTTAAGTAGTCTGCCTAAAGGTTCTATACTAGTTGCTATATCTAGAACCTACCTGTAGAACCTCTATTTAAACACTCTAATTCTGTATTCACCACATCCTACCAATGACTCCAGTAACCTGATAAAGATATGGCATAGTTACTAAGTTATGTTTAACTTTGTACTAAACTTATCAGTATGTTCTTATCTCATACTTACAGCTTACCTGATATTGCTTTGGCCTAAACTATCACTTGCAATTAAGACTAACTATTAAACTGCTTTTATTCTTGTAAAGTTTACTCAAAACCCAGTATCCATCTTTTCAATATCCTCTCCATTATCTCTTACTAACTGTTACTTAGAACCAATAGGACTTTTTGAACTTTCAATTCAGATAGTCTAATATAATATACTTTAGTATCCTTTTTTTTTAGTAATTCTGGCAGCCTAGTTGGTCATGTGCTCTTCTACACATCTTGCTATATAGTTTATCTGCCTATTCTTTTGGGGGTGTTTTATGGGCTTCTATCAGTATAACAGTATCATCAAAAGTTTTGTGCTATCTCCTTTCTTAGGATTTCCAAGTGGGTTTTTGACTTTTCGGTTTCTTCATTTTCTATACCTAGTGGTCTTATCATGGGTTTGCACTGAAGTCTTATGCAATGCTGATTATATATTCCTCTATGTGGGTGTAACATTACACTTAGCATAAATGCCCTGAGCTTCTATTCAAGATGGGCAACTGAAGGTTACAGATACACTAATCCAACTGATTAACAGAGATAGTTACCATAATACAGACCTATTTTCCAAAATTCATTGTTTATAGGATTTGAACTTTAGACCTGTCACTTGGGAGTTAACAACCTAATCACTTCACTAAGTTGCTACACCTCAAAAAACATAACATTTAAATAAATAAATTATATTAATTATTTATAATTAGTCTAGTTAGATTTCTATTAAAAAGTATAATTTATATAAAATTCTAATTTATAGACTTTTTTATTTTTTTTAAAAAAAATATTAACAGTAAGATTATAATTTTAACTTTATTAAAATTAAATAAAGTTTTTACAAAAAAAAGCTTAGTTTTAAATTATATTTTTTTTTTAAATATTAAGATAAGTACTTGTGACTCGGAATTTTATTGATAGTACATTCAGCTAATGGTTGCATTACAACTACAGAAGGCAACTATGGAAAGAGTGTACAACTAGCCACTCATACAACTTTAGTCATTGTTTAATTTAAGTAGTTTGTCCGAAGGTTCTACACTAGCTGTCAGACCTGGAACCTGCTTGTAGGTTCCCTATTTAACTACTCTGTTCCTGTATCTATCCACCTATCTACACCTACCAAGATGCCCTGATTGATACCAGTTCAAATATGCCATGGTCACTAAGTCTTTAAAGCAGTTCACTTATATGAGGAACCTTTGACCTTGTACTAAACCTTCCAGAATCTTCTGTATCTCATTCTTACAGCTGACCTGGTATCACTATGGC
>CAJVQA010000265.1:0-38224 GCA_910591915.1 Cetraspora pellucida
GATAAAGGTGTATTCTTGCAAGATTAATACAAAATTGCAGTCTGTTTTGGGTTTTGTATGAAGGAACAGTAACAGGTGATGCAAAAATTGCAGGATAATTAAGTTTGGTAAATAGAATGGTAGTAAATTCAAGGATAAGTTTTTTGAGACTTCCTTCTAGAATGTTAAAAGGAATTGTAGCTTTCTTGTCAATGTTAGAATTAGATAAGAAGATAATATTGGAGAGAAATTTTAAATGAGTTCTAGCTATTTGATGAATGATGTGATAGAAGCTAGCTGTAAGAGTTTTGCGATTTTCTATTGCAGGTTTGATCTCTTTTCCTGGATAGAAGTCAAAAAGATGTTGTTTAAGAAAGTTAAATAAGTCTCTAGATAGTTGAATTTGTAGTTTAGTATTATTTTCCATATCTGATATAATAGAAAAATTGACTAGAAAATCAAATATAGATTATTTTTAGTTTTAGTATTAGAAAGTAAGGGTAGATCTTGTTGAGTTGTTTGTTGTTTTTGTTGTTGTTTTTGTTGTGTCAGTTGTTGCTGTTGCTTATTATTTGTAATAGTTGTATCATCAATATCCATATTTTTATCTTCATTGTTTTGATTATTTTCTAGCAGTGTTAAGAGATCGAGTTGAGAGATGAGTGGATTTTGAGATTTTTGTTAAGTAAGTGTTTGTTGAAGTTTATCTGCAAATAAAGTACAACTTTTAGAGAGATCTTGCTGGATGTTTTTGAAAGAGTTTTGTTAAGAGTTTTTGGAAGAGCCTTGTTGTGAGTTAATTTGATTTTCAATACAGGATTTGTGGTAAGGTTTGTCATTATATAACAGAGCATTAGCAGCTAAATAATGCCTGTTGTTGGTTACTTTGAGGTGATAGGTTGGTTGCAAGTAATGCAAATATGTTGGTGTGTAGATGGTGAAGATGAAGTGGTTAGAGATGGTGGGACAAATTCAGTAGACTTAGTAATATTAGTTGCAATTAGTTTTTTCTCTTTGAATTTTTTAGTAACTTGTCCAAATTGGGTTTGTTTATAAGTTAAGTTTTTTGTGAAACAAAGTTGGTGTGAAACTTGCCACAGATGCAAGTAACTACACTACTAGCTTTGGGAGCTTTAAAGTAATGACAGCATTTGGTGTTGCCTCTAAGTTCAAAGTTAAAGCAGTTGTTTGGTTGTCTGCTAGTAGGAATTGGACAAGAAGATAATGGGGTTTTTTTATAAACTCTAATACCAAAACTTTTAGTAAAGTTTTCATAAAAGTAATCAAAATTGACAGAGTCAGGTTCAGAGCTTAAGAGAGTTGGCATTTTGTGATTGGATCAAATTTGTTGTAAAGAAAGGTTTTCTAATTTTTTGTTTGTTTAGAATTTAATAAGTAGTTATATTACTATAGAAATAATATATATTTCTTAAAAGTATTACTATGACTATTGCAAGTATTGTGACCAATGTAACTCGTATAGCCAGTAATAGTGCTTAATTTTTTGGTACACAAAAATAGTTAAAATAACTTTTTTAAAAAAAATTTTTTTTGTTCTGTAGTTTTTAGACTAGTTAGGAAGAATCTGAAAGATGTGTAGTGTTTGAAAAAGGTGATTGGGTGTTTAGGAAATTTTAATGGGTTACAGGAAAGTGAATTTTCAGAGGCACCCCCACAAATTTTCCTAAAATTGCCAATAAAAAAACCTATAAAGACAGGTTTTAGGTTTTGCCTTTTTGAAAATAACTTGATGAGTTTTTATTTGTTTAAAACAAAATATATATCAAAATGTCTGCCTTAGTGAGTTAAGTAAATTACTAATAATGAGCAGAATATATTTAATTAGTAAAACTTTGAGCAAATAAGCAAAAAACAAAATATTGGTTTTTGTAACTTTTCTTAATGGCCAGGAGTTGTTGGAACTTAAACTTGGCCGGCTAGAAGCAGAAAAGTATGCTGAACAACTTTACTTAATGGTATAAGTAAGGTTAACTTAGTAAAATATTTGGAAATAATTAAATGTTTTTAGCAAAAATTTGGTATAAATGATCTGCAAAAAGAGTTGCCAAATATTATTTTTGTATAAGTGATAGAGTTGAGATATTATAGTAAAATTAATAGTTTTCCTATGATTTTTTAGAATTGTATTTTGAGTTAGAGATGGTTTCTATATTTTTGAAAGCCATTTTTTAATATGATGTATAGAGATTTGATTCAAGAGTATATTATTATTAAAGCATCTTTCTATGTTACTACTGCATGTTTGTAACATGAGTTTGTTGAATGTTGGTATATTGAGTGGCTGCAGATTAGTAAGAATGTCATTGTTTGTATTAATAGATAAATGGAGCATATGTTTGGTACATTTTGTTAGAAGGCTAGATAATTGTTGAAGTTTGTTTTGTGGAAAAGAACATATTTGAAGTAGATATTCTATTGATAGTAATAAAATAGTATTGAATAGACAGGATATTTGTATAGGGAGAAGTTTTTTGTATTGGATAGTATAAATAAATTGGAAGGTTTTGTCAAAAATTTTATTAAGTGTTGGTTTAGTTGATCCTTTTTTATCTAGGAAAATTTCTAAGTATCTGATTATTTTATTGGATTTCCTAGGTGTAATTGTTGGTTATTAAAGGTAAGAGATGTTGTATCTGGTACTGTGTTTGATAATATTTTGTTGTTTGATGTAATGTGAATAAGATCTGAATTGGATTGGTTTACTTGAATATTTTTTAGTTGATAGAGTTTAAATATGTCATTTAAAATATCTTGAAGTTTATTTTTAGATTCACAATGCCAAACTATGTCATCCATAAAGGCAAGGGATGGTATTGTTATTTGCATTGATGCAGTTAAAAAGATTGTGTCAAGGGAAGATTGTGAAGAGATTTTAAGAAGTTTTAAGTTGTATTTTGAATTTATGTAGCTGAGAATAGGATCATAATAAATTTTCTAAAGTAATGGTAAATAAGTTTCTCCTTGTTCAATGCCAGAATATAGTGTAATTGGATTGGTAAGACCATAGACTGTGATTGCTCTAGCCTTTTTGTTTTGATGAAGAAATTTGATAAAATTTAGACCTGATTTAGAAATACCAATACATTTACAAGCATTTAACAATTGCTTGATGTTGATTTTGTTGAAGGTCTTGAACATATCTTAAAAGAGTATTCAGGCTTATTTATGATTAGTTTTGTAATATTCAATTGTATTAAATAGTATTTGTATAGAAATATGGGTAGAGCTGTTTTTAGTTGCTATGAAATTTTAATCACTTAGTAGATGATGTTAGTTTATGATTTGGTTGAGACATGTTGTAAAGATTTTAGTAAGGCATTTTTTGATAGGTTTGATGAGTGAGATAGATCTAACTTGATCTAATGTGAAGTCTCATAAGGATTTCTTTAGGATTAAAAATATGTTAAAAGTTTTCCATATTGTTGGTATTTGTTGCAGTAAGAGACATTTTGTTAGAAAAAGTCAAATAATGTTTTGGGCTTTAGAGTTTAGGTATTTTAGATGTTTGTAATTAGTTTCAGATAAACTAGCAGCTTTTTGGTTTGGAAGATCATGTATGACTTGGTTTCATTCTTCTGAAGTAATTTCTGAGAATAGGTTATCAAAGAAAGGTTCATATTCTAGATGAGATTTGTAGAGTTTGTAGAATTTTGTATTTTCTTAAATTGGACTATATGGTAGTTTTTTAAAATAATCTTGAAAATGGGATTGTAGAGCTTGTTTTATTTTAGCTGGTTGTGTAGTAAGTGTGTTGTTAGATAAAAGACAGTCTAAATTGATGCTATTATTGTGTTTTCCAAAATATTTCAGAAGAATATTTTAGGATTTTGGTAAAAGTTGTTGTTTCTTTCTTCTAGTTTGTTTTGAATTTCCTTAAAAGTGTTTTCTTGTTTTTCTTTATAAATTTTAGTTTTTAGAGTTTTAATTTTAGTAGTAAGGAGGATAGGAGGGATGGTAGAATCAGAATTGTAATTTGTTAGTATTGGGTGTAAGGATGGAAGTAAAGTGTTTTGTATATATTTATTTATATATGAGTTGTAAGTTTTTATAAAGTTAGGTTTGTTAAGATTTCTTTTAAATAGAATTGCTTATTTAAGTTGTTTATAGAGTAGTGAAAGAGAGGATAATTGCTGTTCAGTATAATATGAATTTAATTTAATTCTTTTGAATAAAATATGTTTTTGAGCTGCTTTGATTAGAATTTTGTTAATTTGATTCCATATATTATGGAGTTTAGAGCTGTGATTTATATTAATAATAGATATAAGAAGTATTTTAAGGTTTTGTTTAATATAGTTTTGGTAGTTTTCAATTTGTTCATTTTTGATAAGTTTTCATTGATAGATAGTTCTTGTTTGATATAATTGGGTATTAATTTTAGATATGTTGAATGTAAGTTCTAGTGATATTATTGAGTGGTCAGTTAAAGTAAATGGGTTAGATAGGATATCAGCATAGTCTAAGAGTGTGATATGGACATTAGTCCATATTTGATCAATTCTATTATGACTGTTACTGTATATATAAGAGAATGTAGGAGTTAATGAAAAAAAAAGTCTATAGGTGTTATAAAATTGAAGAGATTTAAGAAGTTTTAGAAGTAAGTGTTCAGGTGTGTTTAAGTTTTTTTGTAGAAGTCTATCTAATTTAAGATTAGGAACTCCATTTAAGTCTCCTATTAGAATTATTTTGTAGTTAATTTTGCTAAAAATAGGAGTAAAATATAGAAGAATATCTTTTCTAAGTTGTTTCTTTTCTTGAGTTGAAAAGTAAAGTTGAATTAGTTTGATATGAAGATTTTTAAGAAAAATGTCAATTTCTAAAAGAAAGTTTTTATAAGTTTGAATTTTTCTAATATGTTTAGCAAATGATTTGTGAATTAATATTCCTACATCACCTTGATGAGCATTGCTAAGTGTTCAGAAACATTTATAATTTATAAGTTTTTGTGAAAGGGTTGAAAAATTTGCCTTTTTGTTAGATAGATGCATTTCAGAAATTTCAAAAATGTCTATTTGGTTTTCTGAGATATAATCAATTAAACTTAATTGTTTAAAGTTGTTTAGGAGGCCAATGACATTAAGTAAATGTATTATAATTAATTTTATCATATTGAAGTTATTTAAAGATAGAATGTTGTTATTTGTATATGTTGTAGGAGTAGATAGTTCAGAAGCAGAGGATGTAGTAGTTGAGAGAAGATTTTGACATTCTGAATGTGATAGTATGTTGAATTTTGTTGAAGAGAAATTAGTTTTGAGTGCAATATTTTGATACTTTAAAAGATTTTTGAAAGAAATAAGTATAAAATTAGATAAAGAGTTGATTTCTTGAGAGAGGTAAATGTGAGCTTTATGTAAGTTATTGTTAAATGTTTTGATAGAAATTTTTATATATTGTTCTGAGTAGTATTCTGGGTGTTCATTTTGGATAAATTTTAAAAAGAATCTGATTGATTGTAGTGAGGGTAGAAGTTATAAGTTATAAAATACGAGAAATTTATTAAAACAAGTAGAGAGATTGTATAGTTTAAGTAAATCAGAGGTTTCAATATAAGCTTTTTCTTTAATAGTGTTGGTTGTTGGTGAGTCTATAATATTATTATAGTCTTCTGTTAATAATTTATTATCATCGATTATAGTGCTTGATTTTGTTGGTATATTGATAAAGATATTTAGTATATGGAAGTTTTTTAAAGAAGTTAGGTATAAGTTCAATAAAAAGGAGTTCTCAGAAGGATGTAATGGATTGTTATCTGAGAAGTTAGATTTTTCTTCTATAGATGCACTTGCTGTATCCTTGGTTTTCACAGTTGCAGAGGATACTATAGCCTGTTTTGTACATTGGGTCTAACTATTATTAGCTTGGTTCTTTACATAAAAATTTTATATTAATAGCTTAAATATTAAATAAATTAACTAATTTCTTGTAAAAACAACCTCAAACTATTTATACTCAAATTTAGTCTAGAGATCTTGTCTTGTTAATTAAGACAAAGTTGTCTAGCTTATTTTAGACTTCATTTTGATATAAGTTTCATTCAAAATGGTTAAATATTGACTATTTTATAAGCAAAAACTTCAAATAATTACTTTCCTTAAATTTTTCTAAAAAATTAGTTCTTTTCTTCTTACTTCTTCCAAATCTGGACCTCAAACACATTTTAAACACCTAATTTTACTGGTTCAATTAATTAATAATCATTTTATAATTATTTTCTTTTTAAGCAAAAGTTATACAAGCCACATACTGTACCACAAGCTACATCAGTCTCAGTCATACCAGCCTAAGCCACACCAGCTACAAAAAAGTATTATAGAAAGTGTAACATTACATGAATGAAATTTTACTTTCCTTTGAAGCTGTCATCAAGCTATTTAATAATAACATAAAAATAACAAACCAAAATGTCTACTCTAACAACTATTGAACCTGATTCTTATGACTTAGATTATTACTACAACAAATATCCAGATCGATTTGGTATTAGTACCAAAGAATCTGATCCACTTACTCTACACATTTTGCCAAAAGATGTTAATTCTTCAAAATATAAGGCTAATAAATAACAATACTACTTTAAAATGCCAACTTAACCTATTTTATCTACTTGTTTTTGTGGCAAATTCTATACAAATTTTATTTCTAAACATTATAAAATTACTCATGATACACCTTCTTGACAAATTTCAACCTTTACTGCAATAAATATTTCTTTAACTACTGTTATTTCCAAAAACTGTTTTAACAATATTGTTAACCAATTATCTAAATCACCTATTACCAAACAACAACAAAATCTTCAATCAAACTTACAAATTTCATCTTCTTCATTTCATACAGAGAATCACCAATAGCAATCATTCCTCATTTATAACACTATTACTCTTACACCTTATGTAAAAAAAAAAATATCATATGTGTTCTTATTTAAGAATTATAACATGTATCTGACTATTCCAAAGCTATAATCTTTAAGGTTTTCCTATTTTATTAAGATTGTGTTTACAATTTTCAATATGCTAAACTTAAAATCCTTTTTCAAAAAAAAGAACTTATAAAAAAACAATGTTTTATCTTCTATTTTTACTACTTTTACAAACTTACTAAAGAAGAAAAAATCAATTTTTTTCAAAAACTTGCTCTTAAAGGCAAAGAAATAAAACAAAATTCTAATCATTTTTTGAAACAACAACAACAAAAAACTACAATAAATTTAACTTGAGACACTTCTAAAGATCTGAACTGGTTCTTTAACTATCTGATTATAGAAAACATAAAACAAAATACCAAACTTAATACAACACTTGCTCAACAACTTTTCACCTTCTTAAAAGCTCATCTTCACAAATTTACTCCTGGCCAACCAATTCCTTCTACTCCAAATAATACTCAAACAACCACAAACCAAAAACCTTCTTAAAAACAAAGTTTTAACTATTTGCTTAAAACAATAGCTACTGAAAAGCCAGAATTCTTTACAGATTTTCTTTGTCAATTAAATTTATTACTTTCTCCTCAACTTAATATTCTACAATATGCATATACTTCAATACTTAAAAATTTACTTACTAAATTTACTGAACTTCTTTTTACCAAACTAAACTACTTACACATTTTTCATTCTCATTACTTAATCTTACCACATCCAATCTCTAATTATTATAAAGTAGCAATTAACTTTGCATGTCTATACTTATTTCTTTACAATAAATATCAAACAATTCACTATCAAAAATTTATTGATAAACTAAAGCTTTATGCTCTTAGATTATCAATAAAATACAATTTTGAATATGATGCTCCAAAATCTCTATTTAGTATTTATAATAACAACTAATTTACTATTACTATTATTCTTAATATTCCTAAAACTAAATTTCTTAACTCTTTTTGAATTTCATTACTTAAACCTTATATCCAAAACTTTAACACATGGTATTCAGACTTTTTTAAAGCATACCAAAAACAATTTACAGAAATTAATAAAGATAAAATCAGAAACTACATTAAATACCAAATTGCAACTACACTTGCTAAAGAATACAAAAAACTTCTACCTTTAGATTTTCAAATTACAGAACTAACTTCTCTTCAAAATCATTCCTTTTTAATTACTAAGACTGCATTTTTTTATGTTCATATATACAAAAACAAAGATTGCAAGCTTCTACCTAATGATATAAAACATATTTTCAAAAATATATCAACTCACTTTTTTAACAAATCCTTTGAAACCTTTCTAGCACCTCCAAAAGACAACTCAACACCTAAAACTACACCATTCACTCCTAATTACACAATCTTTCAATTTAACCAACAATATATAGCAACTTTTAAAAAGACTATTCTACTTCATACACTAAATAAACTTGCACTCAAAGCAGACCAAAAGTTTGCTGAAATTAACAATTCAGAAACCAATCCCAAACAAACTGCATTTTATCTTTATTCTTATCTTAAAGTTTTTCTAAATATTGTAGCTAAAAATAACAATATTTCAGACCTTGAACTAAACAAAGCTTTAGAAAAAATTATTACACCTACTATTAGCCTACATATTCTAGCATGAATAATTCTCTATTTTCATATTCAAAGTTAATTAAAATTCTTTATTTTACAAATCCATCTTGACTACAATCTTAAGTACCTTCTAGAAGCAGAAAAATTTATAATTAAATACTATGATATTAAAATCTCTTCAATACAGAATGACACTTTTTTTATGTCTTTAACTACTATTTATAGTTCACTTTTTCAATAAATCCTTCTATAAATAACATAAATACAGCTGCTATTTCTAAAATAATGATGTCCTTCACTAAAAGTGTGCCATTTTTGGAAGAGAATAATGTAAGTAGATGAGCAGAAAGCCTATTTATGTGAAGATCAGACTAATAATGGTCAAACCCAATATAAAGGGCAGACTATGGTATTTTTTGCAACTGTGAAAACTTAGTATATGGTGAGTGTATCTATAGAAGAAAACTCAAACTTCTCAGATTACAATTCATCATATTCTTTTAAAAACCCTTTCACTGAAAATATATTTTTATCCACCTTCAAAAAACCCTATATACCTAACATTTTTATTAACACTTCAATAAACTCAAACATTACTAACAATGATTAAAACTCACCAACAGAAGATCTAAATATTACTATTAACTTATCAACAACAAACACTATTAAAGAAAAAACCAATTCACAAATCTTTAATCTATCTAAAATATATAATTCTTCAACATGCTTTAACAAATTTTTCTTATTCTACAACTTACAACTCTTACCAACATCATAATCAATAGGCTTCTTTTTAAAATTTATCCAAACTGACTATCTAATATACTATTCTGAGCAATACATAACATCTCTATTAAAACATTTAATAATAATATCTATAAAGAAGCCCATATCCATCTCTCACAAGAAACTAATCTTCTATCTAATTTTACTTATATTTCTTTTCAAAAACTCTTAGACTTTCAAAATGTTCTATTTAAAACAAACTGTTTTTCAACAAGATTCAAAATACCATCTCTTTTAAGTTGCCAAAAATCTTTTTTGCCAACTTTACCTTCTAACCTAGATATACCTTCCAATACAACATATACTAATAACAATTTCTTATCATCAAAAAACCTAGATATTACAAAATAAATCAAAATACATTCTCTCAATATCAACAGTCTTTTAGACAATCTCAAACAACTTAGACTAATTGACTTTATTTTAGAAAATTAAATAGATATTTTTGGAATTTCAGAAACATATCTATCTACTAAGGAGGTAAAATTCTTAACCTTATCTCAAAAACTTACAAATTATAAATGCTTCTGGACACCTAGCAATGCTCATCAAAGCAGTATAGGAATATTAATTCACAACTCTCTTGCTAAGCACATTAGAAAAACTCAAATCTATAAGAACTTTATTTTAGAAATTGACTTATTTCTAAAAAACCTTCATATCAAACTTATCCAACTATATTTTTCAACTTAATAGAAAAACAACTCAGAAAAGATATCCTCTTATATCTTACACTTATCCTTAATCAAACTAACTACAAAATAATTCTTATAGAAGATCTAAATAGATTTCTTAATTCTAAACTTGACAGACTACCACCAAAAAGTTCTAATACATCAGAACACTTTCTTTTAAAACTTCTTAAATCTCTTCAATTCTATGATACATATAGACTCTTCTTTTCTTTAACTTTAGTATTTATATTTATACATAACAACAGTCAAAATAAAATTGACCAAATATGGACTAACATCCATATTATACTTCTAGATTATGCTGATATCCTATCTAACCCATTTATTCTAACTGACTACTCAATAGTATCAATAGAAACTAACTACAAATGAATGAATAGAAAATTATCAATCTTATACAGAACAAAACCTCCAACCACTTCTCAGATCTATTACCAACATTACTTAAAACTTAGAACTTAACAATATATAGAATCAAATTAACAAAGCTCTAACCAAAGCAGCTCAAAAACATATTTCATTCAAAAAAATCAAAATCAATCTTTATCAAAACAAATAACAACCACTCTCTCTTACACCACTATATAAACAACTCAAACAAGCAATCTTTCTTAAAACAACTCTTAACAAACCCAACTTTTCACAAACTTATAACTTATATATTAAAAAATATTCACAAAATACTTCACTACCACCCTCCTACTTAACACTAACTAATAACAACTCTGTTTCTACTTCACTCTCAACACTTCTTATTGCTAAAATCAAAATGCTAAAAATGCAAATTCTCAAAGAAAAGCATGAAAATACAATAAAAGAATTCAAAACAAACTTGAAGAAAAAACAACAACTTCTACCAAAATCCCAAAATATTTTTCTAAAATGTTTTAGCAAAACAAAATAACAGTTTAAATCTAGATCGACTTTTTTCTAATAATATACTCACTACTCAACCAACTGAAATAAACAAGCTTTGCAATACTATTTTTAAGACTATTTCCAAAAACTATCATATTCACCAATTTATGAAAATATAAAATATTATGAACTTTACAAACTATATCCAGAAAATAAACAATACTTTGTTAACCTTTTCTTAAAAATTACTTCAGAAGAGTGAAACAAAATTATATATGATCTTCCTAACCAAAAAGTGATTGGTCACTCTGAAACCAACTATGAATATTTATAAATTTAAACTTTAAAGATCAAAACATAATTCAATTCTTCTTATCAAAATACCTTATACTACAACAAACCTCAACACTATGAAAAACATCAAGCATTTTTCTAATCTCAAAAAAATCCTTATAGGATTTCACTCTAGACCAAGTCAGACCTATCTCTCTGATCGAACTTATAAAAAAATGTCTTACTAAAATATTTACAATCCATCTTGATCAAATCATTACTTAGCATCACCTATTAAGTAAATTAAACTTTGCAGTAACTAAAAATAGCTTAACTCACATTCTTATACAAATATTACTAAATACAATTAAACATTACAAAACTAATAACAAAGAGACATGAATACTCTATCAAGACATGTCTAAGGCCTTTGACAAAATCAATATTCAATGGTTACTAAGTGCCTGTAAATGTATTGGCATCTCTTAGACTAATTTAAACTTTATTAAATTCCTTCATCAAGACAGAAAAGCCAAAGCAATTACTGCCTACAGTCCAACTGACCCAATTACACTAATCTTGGGCATAGAATAAGGAGAAATTTATTCTTTACTACTTTGGAAAATTTACTATAACCCTATTCTTAGCTATATAAACTCAAAATACAACTCAAAACCCCTTAAAATCTCATTACAATCTTCATTAGAAACAATCTTTCCAACTACTTTATCATTACAACAATATACTACTTGTCTTCATGGGTGATACAATATGGCACTGTGAATCCAAAAACAATCTTCAAAATATTCTAGATGATATATCTGAACTTTACCAACTAAATAACATACAAGTTAATTCATCTAAATCAGATCTCATTCATATCTTACCTAACAGAAAAACACTATTTAACACTACTCAAGATATAAATTCTCTAAACTTTAATAATCAACCAATTATACCTAATAAATTTAATAATTTAATTAGATACTTAGGTTTTTTTTTAGATAGGAAAGGATCAACTAAACCTATATTTGAAAAAATTATTAGCAAAGTTTTCTAATTTACCTACATGATCCAATACAAAAAACTCCTTCCTATACAAATATCTTGACTATTTAATACTATTCTTTCATCTTTAATTGAATACTTACTTTAAATCTGCTCTCCTTCACAAAACCAACTTTAATGATTATCAAATCTCCTAACAAAATGTACCAAACACATGCTTCACTTATCTACAAATACAAACAATGATATACTTACAAACCTACAATTACTCAATATTCCTATACTAAACAAACTAATTCTACAAGTTAGTAGCAGCAATATAAAAAAATGCTTTAATACTAATAAACTTCTAAACCAAATTACTATACACCAAATTAAGGAATAGCTTTTCAAAATATGAAAACCATTTCTAATACAAGATATAATTTTAAAAAATTACAAAAAAACCACTAATTTTACTATAATATCCTAACTTCATCACTTATATAAAAACAATATATCTTTTAACAACTTCTATCTAACTCAACTATCAACTTATAAACAAACTAACCAACTAAACAACATTTACAACTTTATTCTATTTTCAAGTAATTCAACAACTTCAAGTCTTAAAAATAACAAAATCTTTTTTCTCGAACAACTTCTTATAGCTAATAATTTAAATTTATTTTCTTGAAAAAACACATATTTAAGAACTCTTAAATCTTCATGAGGCCCTATTCTAAGCTGATTCAAAACACTCTCAAACCAAATATTCACTTTTCCTATAACATGCATATGGCTCAACATCCAACTTCTACCAATAAATTTATTTCTAAATACATTTAATCTAATCACATTTCAATCCAATAATATTAAAAATATATGAACAATTTACACCTCACCTTCCAACTGGCATATAGGCAAAATAATAAACAAATCCAACTTATTACTACTCTTTCAAAATTACCAAATTATCAATTTAACATCCAACACAATTTGAATTTCTTCTACATTAACAATGATTCAAGTTAATTACAAAAATACCATTAATATAAAATGCAAAACACAAAAAAAACAAAAACATTTGAGCTTAATATCAACAATTAAGAAATTCAAGCACTTCAGTTTTCCAATCCTTACCCTCTCTCTCAATACCTTTCTTGAAAATTCTTTTAATAAAAACACAATACCCAATCCTACCTACCAAAACCAACTTATTGATCATCATAAAAAAATCCTTTTGCTAGAACCAACCAATCTAAACTTTTATACAAATGCCTCTATATTCAATTTATAAACAAATAACATCTTGACAGACATTGCTTGGATTCTTGAAAAGGATATACAAATCAAACTTAATGCTTCTATAACTCATGCACTAAACTTAACAAGAGCAGAATTAGCAGCACTCATCCCTTTATTTCTTATTCTACCTGTCAAATATCAAATTCATATCCATTTAGACAGTTTATCTACTATTCAAACACTCTCCAACACATTACTCTACTACTACAAATCACAAACTAAACAAAATAATTAGGATATTGTATACTGTATATGCTCTATTATTTAATAAAACTCAAAAACATCAATTACACTACACACAAAGTTAAATCACATTCAAAAAATACTTTATACAATATAACTGATTCTCTTGTCAAACAAAGTGTCAACAAGACTAAATTAAAATTTAATCTTGATTACTTTTATCTATCTACTTATTTTTCTTAAAAAGAAATTCCAATCACATACAAACTATATAAATTTTGTAAAAACCTAATTTTAATACAAACATTTAACAAACTTCTTTAACTCAAATTACTATAAAACCTTTCAACTATAAACATTTTATTATTAACTGAAATTATTAATTCCCAAAACTCCAATTTCAAACTATATTCTA
Organism: Cetraspora pellucida; assembly: GCA_910591915.1. NCBI lineage: Eukaryota > Fungi > Glomeromycota > Glomeromycetes > Diversisporales > Gigasporaceae > Cetraspora > Cetraspora pellucida. The sequence continues at coordinate 14,029 of CAJVQA010000265.1, forward strand.
TTAAAAACAAAATACTTCTTAATAATTTACCCACAATGTTAAATCTTTATATTCATTATCCTCTTCTCTATTTAACCCCAAATGCTCATATTGCAATCAATATAAAAGTACTGAACACTTATTCCAATGCTCACTTTATTTCTACAACCCACAAAACACTCTTATTAATAAAATCTCAAATGCTTTAAACACTCTTTAAACATTACAGAAACCTCATCAAATACAATAAAACAAATTCTTATTATACAAAACACTTCTTTTAACCTAAATATATATAATACAATACTATTACTCATTTAGGGTACAATAATCCTTAATCAATACAACCAACTTCAACTTACTCTAAAAAAACTAATCAACAATTTTCTTATTTCTTTATCTAACTCATTACTTACTTGGTTTAACTCTACTATCTAACAAACCCACAACACTAAACAACATGAATAGAAATTATTACAAGGAATTACATTCTCTACTAAAAAGAAAAACAATATTAGATTACCTACTTCTCAATTTACCAATTTTAACAATATTACTTTCACTTTTAATACTGATATAAATCTCTTTATTTCTAAAACTCTTACTCAAAACTTTATTATACATACCTATTTTTACTAATTAAATAATTTTAAAAGTTTCTTTTACCCTCTCTGTAGTTAAGTTTATGTTAATTAACTCAACTAAAAACAGAAAACTAAAGGATAATATCATACTAGATGATATAGCATATAACAACAATAGTGTAGTTTAGGAATAATATTCTAGTTATACATCTATATTCAATTAATATATAAATATATTCTTATTTTTCCTACTTGATATTATATAAATAAAATAAATAAAAAAAAAAAAAAAAGATAAGGTGAAGTAGTTGAAGATTTAGATCTTTTGCAAATTTTTTTGCATGAATAGTTTTATAAGTAGAGTTAAGAAAGAGATGTAAACATACAAGATTGATAGCAACTTGAAGTCAATTTTGAAATGTATATAGTGGAATAGTATAATAAGATTGAAGAATTTTTTTATAGTTGAGTTTTGTAAAGAATATAGTAAGAAATTTAGAAAGAATAAGTTTTAAGATATTAATTAAAATTCCTGTAGAAATTTGAATTTGAGTATTAATTGATAGATTAGTTTTATGAACTAAGTATATCAAGAATTTAGGTTTTTGCTCTGGCATGTTTTTTAATAAATAGTCAAAAGAATATTTGAAAGTAGATTTAATATCTGGATTTTTAGAAAAAATAGTTTTTCAGGTGTGAATAAAATCAAGTTGAGTTTAAGAAACTCAAATAATTGTTAAAAAAATGAAGTATTAAGTTTTGAATTAGGTTCCATTTTTTTTGTGACTGGAAATAATTTAAACCAGTCAAGATCTTGAAAGATATCATGTTTTTGTTGTTGAGATTTGGTTTTTTTTTAAAAAATTTAGATAAAATTTCTTTAAAAAGTTTTAATTTTTTAGTTTTATTAAGTAAAATAAATTTGAATATATGAGCTATTTTTTTTTGTTCTTGAGTTAAAGGTTTAGTTTGAAAAAGATGATGTAATTTGATATCAATAATTCTGTAAATACAACTATGATGGATAAGTCAAATTCTAAAAAGAATTGTTATAGTATAATCTGGTGAATTTTTGTTTTTTTGAGAAAGAATACAAAGAAGATTTTTAATATATATAAAACATATATAAGAACATATTAAGAATAAATAATAATAGCAGTTGGTATAGGATTAGTATTGAATGAAGAAAAAAAAATAGTGAAATTAGGAAGTTAAGTTAAAAGTTGTTTAACAATAAGAGATGCAGATAGAATATTACTAATTTTTTCAAAGCATTTAGTAGAGATAATTAGAGAAGTTTGCATATTAAAGAGACCAAAAGTAGTAGGTTAAGTAATTTTATAATAGTGAGAGGTAAAATTTGTATGAAATTAATCATATAAATATATGCTAATAGTTGATTAAGTAGGAACTTTAAAGTAATGTTGTTTTTTCTTAAGACTTTTATATTAATTAGACTTAATATCTGGTAGAAGAATACAAAGTAATTTAGAAGTTTCCTTATTCATAACAAGTTCATAACAGTCTTTGCATTTAGAGTAATAATATTCTATATTATATGAGTCTGGTTCAGTTGTTGTAAGAGTAGGCATTTTTAAAATATTTTGTTAAGTAAAAAAGTTATAAGTATATGATTTTGTAAAGGTAGTAGGCAAGTACAGAGGTTTTAGTATAAGGTATAACTTAAAATAGGTTTGTGTAATTTTATAAATAAGGTATTACATAATTATAATTTATAATAAACTAAAATAGTGGGTGTAACTAAATACTAGTTACAGGTATAGTGTAGTATTAGTACAAAGTACAATTTTTGTATAAAAATAATTAAAACCAAATATGAAAAAGAGTAGATTGTGTGTTAAATAAGATTCTATTTAAGGATATATTAGTAAATTTAGTGTAAATTTAATTAAATAAAAATTAAAAAGTAATATGATATTATATAAAAAATGTATAAAGATAAGCATACCAGGGTAGAAAAAAAAAATAAATAAAAAAAATTTTACAAAAGAATAAAAATTAAGTTTGACTATAAGTGAGTTAATCTTTGGCCAAAGATCTTCATTTAGAGCTTATTTTGACTGAAAAATTGTACTCTATACTTTTATTTAAGAGTGTAAAGTAAGTTGTAACAATAACTTTATATAATAATTGGAATTGTAAATTTTGAAGGCCAAAGGCCATAAGTATATTTTTCTTAACATATTTAAATTCTAAAGACTTGAAACTTTTAGGATTAACATAAAATATAGCTCTAAACAAGTTTACTTAAGAGCCAAAAATAAGTTAACTTAGTAACATAAATAGTTATAAACATTTTTATACAAATGAATTTTTAGTTAAGATTTATGTAAAGGATTTGCAGAAAGAGTTCATTCTTTAAAAAACATTTACTAAAATTCTTAAATAAAATTATTCTATTTGCATCATATTTGGAACAATGATATTTTTGAAAATAAAACAATTAAAGATATTGATGATATAACTAATAAAAAGATTACAAATATAAAAAATAAATCAGAATCTTTAGAATAGATTTTAGTTACAAGTAATGAAAATTTAACAACAACAAGCAAACAAATAGATAATTTAAATTATGATTTATAACTAAGTCCTTATAATTTAGAAGATTATAAATATATATAAAAAAAAGAAGCAAAATAAATTAAATGACAAATGTAAAAAGATGATCAATTAAAAAAAACAGAAGTTGTTAAAAAGATTAAATTATAGTTTTTTTAAATAATAATTATATTTTTTATTAATAATTATTTATCAATATTAAATAAATATATTTTTTATTTTTATTTTATTTATAATATTTTTAAGAATCAAATATCAATTTATGTTAATGATTAGAAGAAATTTAAATACAATATATGAAAATAGATAAGAGACCCAATTAAAAACATGAATCACAATAAGATTTACCTATTATTTAAAATACAACTTATAATAAGCAATTACAAAATTAGCAAAACTAAAAAAAAAAGCTCATTCAATGAGTACAAAAATGTTTAATTGAATAATAATTTATTTAATAAAAATATTATTTAAAAAATATAGCAAAGGGTATGATGACTTAGTAAAGTAGATAAGTTGTCATACTTCAAGTGGTAGGTTAAATTTGAATAATCACCTATATAATCTATAAATAGTATTATAATAATGACATTCTATCAATTAGTTAAGATAGAATACCTGTAACTATAGTTGCACCAACATGACTAGCAGGTTTGGAGCATTTGTGTAATCTATTATACAGAAAAATGCAAACTGGTACCAGACAATACAAATCTAAAATAAGTCCTTAGGTTATGTAAACCATAGAACAGAGAAGCCAAAACTTACTTGGAAATTCTAATAGAAAGGTAACATAGATCTTTGATGATACTACTATAAAGGCTAGATCTAGAAAATAGATACCAATCTAGAGGAATCGAGCAGACATGAACTTTAGGTAAGAGGTATTACCAACCAGACTACTGAATTTCAGACTAAAAGAAAAGAATATTGGGCTAGTCTCAATATACCAGAACAGGTTACAGTCCTTCCAGGCTATCTAAATTGGGAGTCTGAGATCAAAACAGATATATACTAAAAGTACTAGAGATATGCTTTAAAGTCAGTACTAAGGTCTGGGTGAATTCTAAAAGAATAGCTCTTATTAGTATTCTAAAAGTGGTTAAATAGTTAACAAAAGGAGGCCTCCTGCATTTTACTGGCAGATAATATATTCTAAAATGTGTAACAGCCTAGGAACTAGTACAAAAAGAGTAAATACCATACTGCTTAAACAGTATACCTGTTAGATATATATGAGAGGTTAGTTGGGGTTATATTATAACAGGACAGATGATCAAAAAGTTTAAATAGATAATCTTCTAGTAGGTTATAGGTATAACATCTAGTGTAGAACCTTAGAGCAGACTACTTAAATAGGCAATCAAAAGTCACATGTGTGACTAGTTGTACTCTCATCTCTGTAAAAATAGTTGTAATAACTAACTCTATAAAAAGTCAATAAAGTATTATCACAAAGTATAGGCTTTAAAAAAAATAAAAAAATATATATATATAGCAAACTAAATCTTGTCCAAATTATTCAAACAAACAAATTATTAAATATATACTAAAGTATGCTATCAAAATGTTAATAAATAAAATTTTTTACTACTCTGATATGTTCTTTTTAATAATATTGATATAAGAAATTACAAATATAAATCTTAAAAACTTTATATAAATAATTTTAATATAATTAAAAACATCTGAAATTTGAAAAAAATTATAAAATTTAAAAAAATTCATAATATTTGTTATGTATTAATTATTGAATTGCAATCATAAACCAATATTATTAAATAAACTAAAAATGTAATTTGAAATAAAATTATTAAATTCTTTCAAGTTTTTTGCTTTGTAATAGTCTTGCTTATTTTTAGTATTATATAAAACAATCTTTAAAACATTATTTAATTCTTTTAATTTATTATTTTCTTTAATTAGTCAATATTATTTGTTTTAATTTCTTGAATATTATTTTTTAAATTATTGTTTTTTCTGATTAATTGTTCTTTATCAATAAATAATGCAATATTTCATTGTCTTAAAATTTTAATGATTGTTATTTTATAGTAAATCAAAGTTATCTATATGTATTTATATTTTTTAATACAATCAAAGTTTTAATTCTTAAAAAAAACTCTTTCTGTTAATCACTTACACAAAATTTAACCTAAAATTTACTTATATAAAACGACTAATATTTCAAAATTTTATTATATAAACAAACTTTGGTGTCTTAAGCAAAGTTGTTTACATTAAAGTTTACATATATTTCTAAAATCTTATGTTATTATCTCTTAAACTCATTACAAAAAACAAAAATATATTTTTTAATTATAATTAACTAAACTTTTAAATTTTTCTAAAAAACTACCTTTACAACTAACTTTACACTTCTAATAAAAATTATTTAACATAATTTTCTAATTAAAACAAAACTTAAATAAAATCTATAACCTTAATATTGACTAAATTATACTAAAAATAACTCTTATTCTCTTACTTTATTATAAAATTTTATTTCTTTTTTATTCCTTTCTATTTTGTCTTAAAAATTCTCACTAGAACATTTTTTGTTTAACAATATATCATTTCCTAAATTGATTAAATTAAATTTACATAGTACAAGTTACAAATCACCCAAATAATCTAAACTTACAATTAATTTAGTATAAACAAATTATTTACTAATTAGTAAATAGCTGTATTATACCAAATACAAATTACTGTACATCTTTACCTTACATCATTTCAAACTATTTTTAACTATAATATATCTAAAAATATCAAATTTTAAATATTTTTAATATAAATTTTATTATTTATTAGTTAAATTTATTGTAACCAATCTTCTCTATATTTATACTTATTTATTATACTCTATATTTATCTATATATCTACAAATTTATTTACCAATTAATATATATTATTTTAAATATTTTTTTTTATCACAATACTTAACAATTATACTCTATATTACATTTTCTCTATTGCATCCTCTCTATTACATCCTCTTTATCACTTCTCTTATATATTACCTAATTCTAATCCAATATCAACATATTTTTTCTTTATTTTTACAAATTGGCAAATGTAATCTGCTAATATCTCTATATTTTACTAAGTATAGTACACTTAGTGTTCTAAGTAAACCTGTTAAAATTCACTAAGAAAATCAACAAAACAAGTTTCAAGCCATAAATAATTTTAAAATTACTTTATACAAAATCTATAATATCTTTATATTTTATTAAGAAAACCTCTTCTAACATCTTAATTAAATTTATTCTTTATAAAGATTTACATATATTCTAAAAATATTAAATTTAATTCATTTATATTGCCAAAGAATAATTAACAAATATTTAAGAAATACCATATCTCAATAAAAGTTTTCTTATTATTCAATTATACAAATTAATACCAACACTACTGAAAATCCACTTTACTGGTTTCAAATTTATTCTATTAATACCAAAAATTAAGACCAAGTACAATTTTTTACATCATTCAGTTTACAAGTTCTTGATTTTATTAAATCATTTCTTCAAATCTTCTATTTAGATCAAATTCAAAAAATGAAACAACTAATCAACAAAATACTAAAAGTAACTTCAATGAACTCTTAAACAATATAACTTTACAAAAACCACAATTCTTAACTAAATTTATCTATTAAAATACATCAAATATTCAATATACCAATATATTATATAATTATCTTTTGCTTATACTTGGAGATATTTTATCTAACTTTACTACTATCATTTTTACTAAACTTAATTACAAAAAATATTTTATTCACACTATTTTTTATTATCATATTCCAAAACATCCTCTCACACTACTAATTCTTTTATTATCTCTTTTTATTAAACTTCTATCTCTTCTGACCTTATTGCCTTCTTTTTTGTTACAACTACTATTACTAACTCTATCTCTAATCAACCTTCAATTACTAATACTCCTGATAATGCCAACTTAAATCTTAACAATTCTAATAATACTAACTTATTTAACAGTGCTCCAACAAACCTTCTTTTTAAATCTACTCTAGTGTTGCTAAACCAAAATCTAATTTCAAATATAACTAGCTTGCAAATTTTCTAATAACTAAAGAAATGCAACCTAACAAAAAATTACAAACAATATTTTCACTCCAACTTTTTACTTTTCTTAAAAAATTTCTTTATGATTTTTATTCTGATAAAGAAATTAAGCCACCACCCTACTCAACTTGCACTCAAGGCCTCATTTTATTATATTATTCATATTATAGCTAGAAAATAGCCAGAATTCTTAACTGATCTTATCTATAGTAACAATCCTAATATTGACAAAAGTGCTACTATTTACTTTGATCTCTTCGAATCTATTCTCAAAAATCTACTTCTTAAATTCACAACTGTTCTTTTTATAAAACTTAACTATCTTGAAATTTTTGTCTTATCAGTTACTATCCCTTCATATACTGCTCATAACTATTTCCAACTTTGCCTCAATCTTGTATGACTTCACCTCTTTTTATCTAATAACTACTAATCTATTAATTACCAAAAATTTAATGAAGATTTAAAGCTTAGACCTAAAAGATTCAAAATTGAATCTTTTACTCAAACCACTAATCTTGACCAAAAATACCTTACTATTTAATCAGATACTAGATTTAATATTAAACTCTTTTTCAATATTCCTAAAACACTGTTCCTTGAAAGATTTTGTATTTCATCTCTAAAAAACTCTTTTAATCACTTTAATTCTTGGTTTAAAACCTACTACCCTCCTTATAGCTGACAATTCTCTTCTACTATTGATAAAGAAAAAGTTAAAACTTCACTTCAAATCCAATTCCGTTAGCACTTTATTCTTTAACTCTTTAAGCACTTTCCTAAATCCTATATATTCCAAAAATCTAATTTACTTCATGAGCAATATGAGAAGCATCTTGTGTTGCAAATTTTTATTGTCTCATTTGTGATAACAAATCATATCAACATCTTAATAATAAAAAATTCTATGATAGTACTAAACTCTTCAATGACATATTAAGCAAATCTCACTTAATATTTCCTTTTCAAGATGATAAAACATGGATTTATCCCACCTTTAACACTATATTATTCTACAAAAACAAAGAACATGTTGTCTCACTCAACTAACCTATTTCTATCAAAGCTCTTGATAAACTAGCAGACCAAGCTGAAGACTTTGTTTATAAATAAAACAAAATTAAAACAAATCATAAATATCATAACTATTACTTTTACTGCTATCTCTCTCTATATTACCAAACTGCTTCAGAAAATCACAATATACAATCTCTTTCCAAGAAGAAGGCAATTAATTTATTAACTAAAAACATTATTAACACTAAATTTCTTGCCCAAATCATTACCTACTTTGATGTTATCAAAAACCAAAAATCAACCTATTTACAAATTGTTAAATACTTTAATGATATTGCTTATCTAGCAGCTAAGAAATTTTTAGTAAAAAAATTCAACCTTGATTTCCAACCTGTTTTTATTCTTGACTTATTCTTCTTATAATATCCTTTTTAAGTTCTTTGTCTTCTACAACATATATTGAAGCATCTACCACCCTATTAAAAGATATAATTATTGTAGTTAATAAGAAAAATGATATAAGTAGGCAGGTAAATAAGTCTATTTATATAGAAGGCCAGAATAATGACAGTTAGACCCAATGTACAAGGCAGACTATAGTACCATACATAGCTATAAAAGCCAAGCATACAATAATTGATCCTGTAAAAAACAATTTTGAAAGATTATTTATAACATCTTTAATCTTCTATAATCTTCATACATGTTTTAACAAATTTTTTCTTTATTACCACTTACTACTTCTCCTTTATGATCAAACTATTCAAATCTTAATTCAACATATTAACAAATATAACAATAACAAAACTATATCTAGTATCATATTTTCTGTTAATTCATCTTATAATAAAACCTATATTTATTTTTTTAATGATATTTTTTTATCAGATCATATTGTTATTGTCCTATATTTTCTTTCTATATTCTATAATCTTCTTCTCAGATCTAATTTCTTTAACTCTACTTCTATTCCATCTGATTTATTTTTAACAGTCATTCTTCAACCTCTAATGATAACTCTTTTTCACCTTTATCCAACCCAACTTCATATCATCTCAATCTAACTATTACTATATACAATGTTAGAGGCTTTAATGAACCTACTAAAAGAGAAGCATGTCAAGATTATTGTCTCAATCACAACATATTTATTACAAGCATTACAGAAACTAAAATCTCTAATAAAACTAATTTTTTCTTTTGTAATAATAACTTTTTCACCTACTATTAGTCAAACTCTTCTACTTCTATTGAAGACACTGCTATCATGATCTGCAATAATCTTAAATCTCATATCTACAGTATTTACATTCTCAATAATCTTATTGAAAATGCTATCTATAATCACAAAGATATTTGATTACTCTCATAAGATATGAACAAAGTATATGATTTTGTAAACTTTGCTTTTTTAAACATTTACTCTCTTGCCTCTCATTTCCTTCATTTATTATCAACATTCTTATTGATCTTCTTACTAATCATCACAACTAAGTTATTACCAATCTTGGTCTTACTCCCTCTTACCTAGTTTACAATGGTATTGACCAAGGTGAAACAATTACACCTTTATTATGGTGAATTTATTACAATCTACTTATTTCATACATATACTCAAAAGTTCCTGTATATACTCTACAATCTACTTGGACTACTAATTTAAAACTTTAAACAACTAACTCACTACAAAAACAATGCTCTGTTTTAGTATATATTGATGATACTTTTTGAGTTGCTTCTTTACAAACTGAGTTATCTCATATACTATCTATAGCTGAATTATTCTATGCTATAGTAAACATCTAAGTTAATCTCTCAAAATCTATTCTGGTTACTAATAACTTTCCATCCAACTATACTCCTATCTCTTATAATAATCATCTACTTCCACTTTATTCTTTTAAACAACCCTTCAAATTTTTAGGTTGCTAATTTATTTTAAATAATAGGCAATCTAAACAAACAAAATTAATTATCTTTGAATCCTTCCAACTTATCCAAATTGCAAAAACAAAACATATAACTGATTTATATACATGCTATATTATTAATACAGTTATTATTTTTACTATTGAATACTGCTTATATAATATTGTTATTAATCAACCTACTTGTAACAAAATTTTTACTCAACACATTGGTCTTGTTAAGCTTAAAGCTAAACTTTGCCATACAATACCATCTAGTATTCTATTACATTCTCACATTTACAACATTAAACATATCTGGAATATTCAACTATAACACCATATTTCCAATTTTCTCAAATGGCTTAACAATTCTGATCTACTAAACACATCTACCCATATACATATTCAACAATTCTAAAACTATCTCTGGTCTTCTACTAACATTTTTCTTCTTCTAAACTAACCATTGATGGACCTAATCGATTAACCACAAACTTCAAAATAATACAACTTATCAAACATATAGGCTAAACTTTTTCAACTAGCCTAATCTACAATATCACTTATACTCTTTATGATAAAACTATATTTCTTAAAACTCTCCTTTCTTCTCATTCAAAATACTTCATTTTCAAAAAACAACTTAGATACTATAAACTTTTTTTTCTGGATCAACTTACTACTCATAACAACTCATGTCTTTTGCACTGACAACAGATTTCATTTAGACTTAACAAAATTCTAAAAGGTGTTATACCATAATGGTTTACTACTTTTAAGGACATTACTACAATTCACTTCTACCAATGGACTCTATATGATTATTATAATTTACTTTTCATAAGCTACTTCTGCTACTTTATCAGCCATTTTACTTCTAATACTAAACCTTAGTTACTTACTGTTCTTGATAACCAAATAATTATTGGCAAGACCAGAAAGCACAATACACCTACTGATCTTACTCTTATCACCACTGGCACTGCTTATTTCATTCTTAGTTCTTTAATCTCTATTCTACTCCTCCTTCTACTACTACATTATGTACTGGATGCCATCTTAATTCAAATACAATTGCTAAAAAATGTACTATTTTCATTTCTACAACTTGGCTACTAAACTGCTTTGTCACATCAATCCTAACAAAACTCTCAACTTTCATGCAAACTTTCTCAAATTGCATACTCTGTTGCTCTTCAACAACCTTTATATATTTCACCTCCTCCTTTACTCACAATTAATTTACAACAACTACCACCTATTTTTGAGACATGGCAACTTGTTAACAATCTTCAAACTATCACTAACTTAAATTACAATCTATCATCTATTTCATTTTATACTGATGGTTCTGTTATTGATCTTGGTACCTTACAATACTCTATAGACATAGGTTGGATTCAAGTTAATAACTTTACAACTATTAATTTATTTTAGACACAAGTTAAACTATAGTTATGCTTCTTCAAAGCTAAAATTCTTGCTATTCTCTTAGCAATTATTACTGCTTCTAGACATTGCTCTGTTCACATATTCACTGACTTACAATCAGTAATCTCTAAATACCACAACATCTGCCAATCAGCATCTATTCTTTTCCATACTCATACTTCATATTTGTCTATTTGGCAAACATTTATTAACTTTATTAAGTCTTATGAAATTCAGCTTACTTTTTATAAAGTTACTGCACACCAAGAAAATCCATTTAACAACCTTGCTAATCAACTTGCTCACAATCATCAAATATTATTTTACCTAACATTTTTAACTAATAATCCTTATAACCTCAACTATACTCCTTTTATTGATAAATTTCTTATCGAAATTTCTATTCAATGCTCTATTTAAATTATATGGCAAGTTTATATTATAACACTCTGGACATCTCAACATCTTTTTTAACAATGGTCTACTATTGCATCTAACATTAACTGAGAAACTACATGGCTTTACATTAACAATAATCAATAAATTTCTAACTTTGCTCATAGCTTCCACTTATCTACTCTGAAAATCTTTCAACTTAAAATCCTTACAGATAAACTTTCTGTTTCTTATACTCTTCATAAACATAATTCTTCATTTCCTTTCTCCTGTTATCAATGCAACCAGACTAGTTCTTTACTCCATTGGGTCATCTGCCCATCAACTCAAACAATTTACTACTTAATCTCTAATTCTCTTAATAGTATTTTAAATACAACCAATCTTGACATGTCTGCCAATCTTGTTTCTGATTTACATACTGAAATCCTTACATTTAACAGTTTCAAATTACACAACTTTTCACATATTTTTTCCCTTATTTCTACTCTATCTAGTTTAGTTCTTATTGACCTTATTTCTACTATTCACAATGCTTCTATCTCTTACTGTACTGCTACTACTTTTTTTATCAAATTTCTTCTCTACTTAAACCAACAAATATATAAACAAATATAGATCCAATATTGTATTTCACATTCTGCATAGTCTCAGACTATATTTTCTACTAATTCAACTTATAGTTACTCTTTTAGCTACTCTTATTCTCTATTTTAATACTACAAATTATTACTAAAATTAATCTTTGGACTATTCAATGGATTAAATACCACATCTCTCTCTTTTATATTATTACTCAAATCCAAATTTAGGTAAGCTTTGGCTACTCTTGTAGGTTTAGGTCACAGATTATATATCTGAGTCTTTATTCTTTATATGTAATTTAAAAGCAAGCTTTTCTTTTTAAAAACTTCAATTGAATTTTAATAAAGTTAAAGGCATGCCTCACTATTAATATTTTTTTAAAAAAAAAGAATTTGCAAAATCAATAATTACAATATGAATTGATATTACTAAAGATAAAAATAAGATAATTAACTTAAAGTATTGTTCGTTTTGACATTTGGCACATATTACACTTTTTATTATTTATGTATTCACATTTATATAGTAATAATTATGCTTATTTTTTTTTATTAAAGTCATATTAGTCTTTTATGAAGATGTCAGTTATCTCAGTATAACTTCATAATAGATGGCTGGGAAAAAGCCAACTTGTATTATTTAAATTCATATATAATTTACTATTTTTTAATAAATTAATTTTTGGATAATGAACAAAGCAATATGAATTATTTTCATTGCAAACCTGTTATTGAATATTCAATTGTATTTTGTAGTGAACACAATCTTTAACAAATTAACTAATTGTTTCTAATACAAAATATAATTAAAAATCTGGTGACAGGTTTTTCCTTGGTGGCACACATATAATCAGTGATTAAATATAATTTACAAAATTAACAATTATGCTGATGAATTAATAATGATAGCTTTAAGCATTCGATTTTAAAAATCACTGATTGTATTATTTTTGGCAAAGAAGTTTTGCACATTTGAGAATTTACTTATTAATTCAACAATTAGTTAATTTAATAAATGAATTATTCAATAATTATATAAATATGCCAAGAAAAAACTTATCATCAAGCATTTAATTTAATTTTGTAATAAATACATCTTAACAAATTAGACTAATTGTTTTTGATACAAAGATCTAATAACAGTTTTTTCTTAGTGGCATTTATATAATTAGTGATTAAATATAATTTACAATATCAATATACAGATTAACAATTATGCAAATAAATTAATAGTAATAGCTTTAAGTATTCAATTTAAAATAATAATAAAGAGGCAAAACTTATAAAAATCACTGATTGTATTATTTTTGAAAAGAGGTTCTACATATTTGGAGAATTTATTTACTAATTTTAATAATTGTTTAACAATTCTCATCACTACCTATGTTAATATAAAAGGATGAATTTATTTAATTAGAATTTAAAAATACTTATTGATTCTTAATATCTAAAGTTATTATAAAGTAAAATTCATAAATAAGTTGAATGTAATTGTATATAAAAAACTTTTTTTTAGTAATTAAAGATTTTTATAATATTTTATTAGATTGTTACAGCATACCTTCTGAATTACATATTTCTTAATACATAATTATTAAAAACTAATTGCAAATAAATATAAATTTAGAAAACATGCTATAATAACTTCAAATAAACAGATTTAGAAATCTTCTAACTATTAAATACACATTAATGATTCTCTAAATGGTTAAACACTGAAGATATAAATTTAAATAAATGCTAATACTAACTTTCATAATGTAATACAAAAAATGCTTAAATAATTTTAACTAATTATATTTTCAATATTACTTTATTAAGATATTCATATTTTTCATAATTATATCAACAAGAAAATAATCATATTCACAAGTGTAGACAGTAAATTACTAATATAAAAAAATAAAATTATTAGTATTATTGGCACAATTACATGTTGCAATAATAATAAAAATAGATTTATTGAATCTTTTAAAGCTTATCATATTAAATATAGGCAAGATGAATCACTTAAAGAATATACTAACTGCATTTAAAAGTTAAGACTGATTCTGAAAGACAATAAATTAGCATTGTTAGCATAATAACATGCCTATATAATAAATCAAGATAAGTGCATCCATACTTTCCATATATATGTTAACAAGATGAATCACTTAGAATATAACAATGGCTATATTCAAAAGTATGATCACTAGTACTAATTAAATTGAACTACTTAAAATAAATACTCCTATCTAAAAGTGTAGACTTCAGATACTAATTCTAAAAAATCAGCATTGTTAATATAACAATATAATTTTGAACAGCTATATCAAAATAAGTACATCATACTTTCATATTTATATTAACAAGATGAACTACTAGAGTATAGACCAAAGTGTCTAGCTATGTCTAGCATCTAAAATAGTACTAGTGATATTATGAAAACAATTAAGTTAAGTTTAATATAAGTTTTTTCTTTAAACATATAAAATTAAAATAAAATAATTCTGCTCGAATTTGGTTATGTAATTATGTAATATTTTTAGTATTATTTATATGCTAAAAATAGCAGGACTCCTGATGCAAACTCTAGATACTATTTTTAAAAAAATATTAAAATGTTTTCAAATTAGAATAATAATATATAAAATCTTTGTAATCATCAATTAAATTAAAATGAACAAAATTTAAAGATATTAAATAATTATGTAAAGCTATTTTTTTTTTTATTAATTTTATTTTTTTTATATTAAGCCTTGAATCTAAAACTATATTTTTGTAATTGTTATTCTAATACACTTATGTAATTTCTAATTTTTATAAATCTTCTGAAGATGCTATGATATCTCTTACTAAGAACAAAAATTTGTTAGAAGTATTTTAAAAACTTTCATTAAATAAATCGAAGTTAAAACTAAAACAGAGGAGTTAGAAGCTTATGTTTTTTTATTTCACAAACTAGAAATAAATCTACAGTTATGATAAAAAAATCATATCTTCTGTTTTTCAACTTTAGCTAATATCACAAAGAACTATTTGGCTTTGTAAGTCACTTATGTTTCTTGTTTTAGAATAAAATTGATGCTAATTAGTAAAAAAAAATATCATTATTATTATTATCTTTTTTGTGCAATATATAAAATCTATCATATGATTTTTAGTATATAGTAAAGAATAATTTAACTTCAGATTAAAATTATTTATGATTAATAAAGTCAAATTCTAACATTATTACAACATAAAGACAGCTTTCATTAAATATTTTGTTTTATTAAATTTAAAAAAGGTTAAATATTATAGGAGATATTAAAAGTAAAATAAATATATAAAACTTCTATATTTTTAATAGTGTGCAGATTCAAAAATTTTTACTATAAAAAATATTAATTAGTGATCATCACTATATCACTTGCACTATATTTCAATTAGACTGATATAAAACATCTCAATGTTATATGTATGATATTTTACACAGTAATCATTCAACCAATCAGATCGCAACTTTCTTATTAATTTGGTTATTGGATTCAATCTGTGTCCTGTGATCAGAAATGGATGATCTATACCTAATTAGAACCATATCAGTAAGCTGATTTGAATAATGGTAGTTTCATCAAATTCTGTCCAATGATTCAAAAATTATAGTCATTTTTGTAGGTTAACACTATTTATATTATATTTGCTAAATTAATCCTAATTATATTTGATAAACTAATAAACTAAATATAGCAAAATTAATTATAGTAATTAGTATATAATTTAGAAAAAACTTAAAAAAATACTGAAAAAGAATAATTATAGACAAATTAAAGTATTGTTACACTTTTTGTATTTTTATCTAATATTTGTACTTACTTTAACCACTTTTTTATCTTTTATATAATATAAATAATTAATTTATTTATATATACAGTATTAATAAACAATAATATTTATTAAATATATATAATTAAAATTATATTTACATATTGTAATAGTGATTATAATATAATTAAATCTTATTTAGTAATATTTAGTTTACTTATTATTAAATAAAATTAAACTATAATCTGCTCTAGTTTGTAATAATTATTTATAAATTTATAAAATATAGTCTAAACATATTGTTATAAGTGAAAGCCTTCTTAATTTTCACACTATAATGATAATATGGCACAGAGAATCTCTTATAGGTATATGTGATATCTAAGAGAAAAGTATAGCTTCTGTTAAATGTTATTAAGAAACTATACCTTTCTCTAAGGCAGTTCAGGAAAGGTAATGCAATACTAATAACTTTACTTTATTTCACTAAAAGAAAATAAATCTTGCCTGTAGGAATTAACCTAAAGAGGAAATATCAATACAGTTTATAGTCAAAAGCTGTTTATTAAAGTAATAATAAGAAGGGTTATTCTTAGATTTCTGTTTTTAAAGAATTTCAAGATGTGTTTATAATATTAAAGAGAAGAGAGATATTTGTTGCTTAATCACATTTGGAGAATTTAGTAGGGTTTATATATCTGTGAACTAAGTAGCTGCAACTAAGTAATTAAGTAATTAAACAACTAACTAAGTAACTAAGTAACTAAGTAACTAAATGATTACTAAGTGACCAGAAGGTTCTAGCAACTAATAACTAAGAATTACTAAGTGACTAATTATTAAGTGACTAAGTGACCAAGTGACTAAGCAGCTAAGCAACTACTAGTAATAATAATAATAATACAATAAAGAATAACTAATACTAAATAATAATAATAATAATAAAATAATAATAACTAATAATAATAAAATAATAATAATTCTTTCTATAACAATATAATAAAAAAATCTGTTTATTTAATTTATTATAAATTATTTACATATATATATCACTATTGATATAATGTAATACCTCAAGCATATAGTAAGGAATTTTTAAAATCTGCTTTATTATAAGTTTTATTAGTAAATCTATTCTATAAAGTAGTATTTATTATAATGTAGATTTGAATCTTGATTCACTATATCAAGATTTTAGTTAGTCTTTGTTATATCAAGAGTTTGTTATATCAAGAATAATATATATTAGTATTAATATTATAACTAGATTAACAGAAACTATTGTGAGTCCAAAGCCTAAGTTATTATAATAATTAGTTAATTATAAAAAAATATAAAATGCTATAAAAAAAAATAGTTAATCAGCCAATAAAAATAATATTATATAGTGAACAGATGGGCATATGGACTGTAACAATCAATTACAATGAAGTCATGGACATTTCTAAAATCAAAGATCTATTGTGAACCATAACAACCAATTACAGCATAGTCACATGCTATACAAACAGACATTTTTTAATCAAATGTCTAGTAGGTCTATGCAAAGCAGCCAATCACAATTTAAATATATGCTAAACAGATGGTTTTTTTTTAAGGTTTACTTGTACATGTAAGTTCTCACTACACTTCAGACAATTATATAATATATAAAACTAAACCAAGAAAGTTAATATTTTAAAATAACAACCAATACAATAATATTCTGTTTACAGATGCATTTTTAATTTAAACTAATTAAAATATTTATAATACTAAGTAATTTTATAAAATTTAAATAATAAAACTTAATCAAGCAACTTTTTCTGTAGTTTATTTATACCAAAACTACAAATAAATATCTGATTATTTCTCAACTTTTTATTAAGTAAACCTTATTTAACTTCTTAAATAAAGTTATTTAGCACACTTTTTACTTCTAGGTGGCTAAGGTTTATTTTTAAATAATACTTGGTTGCTAAAAAAGTTCCAAAAACCAAGTTTTTTGTTTTTGCTCTTTTATACTTAATTTTACTAATTAAATCTATCTTTATATCTATTCAAAAGTTGTTCAGCTCACTGAGACAAACATTTTGATATATAATTTATTAAAAACAAACCAAAATTCACAAAGATACAAGCAAAAACAAAAACTTGCTCTTTGCAATTTTTTTTATTGGCAATTTTAGGAAAACTTGCTGGATTGCTTTGGAAATTTCACTTTTCTGGTACCTATTAGAATTTCCTAAACATCAAATTAGCTTATCTGAAATCTAAACTCTTTTCAAAACTTCTCTAACTAGTCTAGAAACCCTTAAATGAACTAAATTTTTCCAAAAAACACACTTAATAATCTATTTTTAGATTAAGTTGCCAACTTCTGTAACAACTGCATCTGATATCATTAACCTTAACTATTTTATCAGAAGTGTCCTAAAAGCTTCAGAATTGGTATTTATGAGGATGCACCAACTTCATCTCATCCTATTTCTGCCAACAAACAACCTAAAAATTACAATATTATTGAACTTAGAGAAAGTACAAATGCAGTCATTACTTCAAAACACCTGAAACTAGCTCTGTTGTCACATGCTCTTGTGGCAAATTCTATACACACTTTATCTCAACAACTAACCAAACTACAAACAACATGAAATCACAAATGTTATCAAAAAACTTAACGATCAAAAATCTTAGCAAACACAATTGCAAATTCTACTGAATTTTTCTCACTATCACCTACAGCATGACCTTTATCTATTATACATAACCATTTCTGCACTAAATGCAACTTACCTATTGCCTGTAAAGAAATGAATAACCAACATTACTTGACAACTGATGCTACTTTATATAACAATAAACCTTATCACAAAGCCTGTACTAGTACATAACAATTTGCTTAACAGTTAAGCTCTTCCTCTACTTTCATTCAAAAACTTCAACAAACAATTAGCTCTTACAATCCACTTGCATCTGAACTTACCTTTACAACCTTATCTAACAACAACAGCAATACTACAAATAATATAAATCTTGACAATAATACTAATAATAACAATAAAAACTAACAACATCAACAACAACATTAATAACAGCTATACCAAAACCTACGTCACTCTATTGAGCAACAGCAACAACAGCAACAAACAAGTAAACAACAACAACAATATTCAATACAAACCAACACTACTAACAACCAACAAAAAGTTAAAGCAAATCCAACATTTGACTGGCTTGCCAATTTTTCAATTTCTGAAGATATGAAAAATAAATCACAACTTCAAATTAAATTTTCAAGAAAAATTTTTAACTTTCTTAAATCTTATCTACATGACTTTTACTCTAGTAAAGAAATTAAACCAAAAACCTCTAAACAAAAGGCCCTTAAAGCTAGCTTCTATCATATCATTCACAAAATAGTTAGAGACAAATCTGAATTTCTTATTGAGTTTATTCAAAATACTAATCCTAATACAGACAAAGCAATTACTATTTCTTTCGATATATTTGAAGAAACTCTCAAAAAACTTATCCTGACATTTATTACAATTCTCTTTACAAAACTCAACTATTCCAAAATATTTGTCTCTTCAGCTACTATTCCTCTATTTACCAACCAAAACTGTATTCAACTTTGTATTAACTGGCTTATATTCATTTATACCTTTCAAACAACTATCAAGCAATTGATTACATCAAATTTGCTGAATACTTCTAACTTTGATCTAAAAGATTTAACATTATATCAAACATATCTAACTATAACAAAGAAAAGCAATATGTTATAATTAGATCTGATAGCAAATTTAATATCTACCTTGATTTTAATATTCCAAAAACTTTATTTCACCAAAAACTAAATATTCCATCTCTTGCAAATTCTTTAGATCATTTAAAACAATGGTTTAAACAATTTTTTCCAAAATACAACTGACAATTTACCCAAACATTAAATAAAACCAAAGTATTTAACTTCTTAAAATACTAAATTCAACAGAAATTTATTTTTCATCTTAAAGAAACCTTACCTACTGAAATACAATTTCAACAACCTCACAATTTACAAGAATGTTGAAATGAAACAATAAAATCAGCTAACTTTTATATTCTTACTGCACAGATGAAACTTGTTCCTATTTAAAAAAAACAAACCCAAAAACAAAAAAAAAGAACCAGAAATTACAAACCTATCTACCACAACTCCCAATCTCCAATTTTAATATAAATTTTCACAATTACTAAATGATATTTTTAAAAAATCATATGTAGACTTTCCAAAACAAAAAAATAAAGTTTGGAAACAACCTGAAATTGACCCATCTATATTCTACAAAAACAGCAAACATGAAGCATCCTTTGACAAACAAATTCTTACATTCCTTCTTGATGAGCTTGCAACAGAAATGAAAAAATCTGCTTGCAAAATCAATAATATTTTAACCAACCTCAAACATTGCAGCTACTACTTTTATTTATATCTTAATTTATACCAAAACATTGCAGCACAAAACCATCATATTGACAAACTCGACAAACAAAAAGCAGTAAAACTTATTACCTCCAAACCTACTAGCACTAAATTATTGGCAAGAGTTTTGACATTTTTTAACTCTTTTGATAAATCTCTAACATATTCACAAATTAATACTTATTACTAAGAAACCACCTATTCAGAGGCAAACAAAATATTACAAGACAAATTTAAAATATTATACTTAATACCTTCCTTAATTGAAAAATCTTTCTTCCTTAAAGAAACCCTTTTTTAATAAATCTGTTATCTACAAACCCTATAGATGCAGCTGCCACTTTGCCAAGAGATACAGCCTTAGTAGTTGGCAAGAAAAATAATGTAAGTGGGCAGACAGTAAAGCCTATTTATGTAAAGGGCCAAGTTAATGATGGTCAGACCCAACATACAGGGCAGACTATGGTACTCTCTACAGCTATGCAAGCTGAGCTTCAAACATTGAATGACCCTGTAGAAGACAATCCAACCTTTTATGTTTCTGTTTTTAACACTTTACCTTCTGCAAAAACAAATACATGTTACAACAAATTTCTATTACTATACAATTTATCTATTATATATCACTATATAATATTCAGTAAATTTCTATTTTATCTTCAAAAACATTTCTTCAAACATAACTTTAATATATCTATTAATCATAACAAAACTAAGCTACACATATATACTGACTTTTCAAATTTTATTCTACCTGAACATAATCTTATTCAACCCTTTCAATATAAATTATACAAGACTTTCTTTACTAACAACATCAAACAATACTTCATCTAACACCTACCCATCTTTACTTGATCAACTGTTTCTTGCTAACTCATCTTTAGCATCACTATCTACTAATTTACCATCTATTTTTGCAACTAATCATACAGTTTTCTAGTCAGAAACTACCTCTGAACCTACAACTTCCAATCTAATAGCTTAAACACCTATATCTAACTTATATAAACAACTTAATCTATCAATATGTATATATAATATATGAGAATATAATGATAACCTAAGACAACAAACATGGGAAAATTACTTTCTATCTCATAACATCAATATTGCTAGCATTACAGAAACTAAAATCTCACAGAACAATGCACATGCTAAATTTCCTAGATTTCAACACTTTACTTATTATTAGTCATGTACTGATAATTGTAAAGCCAGAACAGCAATTATGATTCAAAAACATCTCAAACCACATGTTCATAAAATACTTAACTTTTCTGGATATGCTATTGCAATTGACCTCTTCTTTAAACATGACTTTAAATTTCATATTATATCAGTTTATCTACCTTGTGATAACCTTCAACTTAGACTTCTTATCCAAAACAACATTATACAATAGATTCAAGAAGCAAATACAAACAATATACAACCAATTGTCATAGGTGACTTCAATGTCTCTGACAATTTACAATCATCTTCTATCAAACTTAAACTTATTCATTTTCTTCAACACAATAATATGTATGATTTGGCAAAACATACACAATCCTTAACCCCTACATGGCATAGTAGCAGATATAGCAGTCATATTGATTATATTTGGGCTAACTATTCTATTATTCAATACCTAGCATCTTACTATACAGATAATGCTAACCAATGTACACTTAGTGATTATAATATACTAATATCATCTTGGGAATTTCCTTATGCCATTACTGAGAAATGATAATTAGTAACCAAAACTAAGAATAGAATATTTGCTTATAAACAAATAAACCAAGACCTTTGGCAAAACTTTACTGACCAAGTTACATCTAATCTTCAAAACAGCAATGTTTCTTTTACAACTAATACTACAGAATCACTTAAGACCACTTGGTACAAAATTCAAACTAGTATTATTCTAGCTGCTCTTTAATATATCCCAAACAAAAAATTTACTGTCTGTAACTTTCAATACATCTTTTCTTCCAATGCATCCAAACTATATTTAGGACTTAAAAAACTAGGCAACATTATAAGACAAGTTAAAGCAGCATCTCGCAATCATACCTCAATGCCTATACTTCACAATTAAAATATTGATCAGCTTAACTCTCTTTATCATCTTAATATATCTGCACTGTCCCAAAATCTTAACCTTCTACTCAACTAAATAACTGCAGCCAATACAAAATAGAAAACACTCTATCATGCATACAATCCAGAAAATATTAAAAATATAAGAGAACAAATTTATGATAATATAGTCAAAAAAAGCACTAAACTTCAAAATAGTCCAACATCAATAATTAATAGCATACTCAACTGACACAAAGATCCTGTCAAGTTTGACAACATTAAGGAATCAAACAACATTACTGAACTATCACTTATCAAACAATATATCCAACAACACTTCAATGATTGGACAGCTCCAAGTAACATCCAACTACAATTATTTAACACAATGTGGCAACAAGAATATCAACCTAAACCAAACATTGATTCTACATAGTATCAACCAGCACTTAAAGAATTCTCTTTTATAGAAGTTCTTAAAGTTATCAATCAACTTCCTAATAACAAAGCATGTGGACCATTAGGCATTAGCTATAAGATAATCAAACATGCTTGAACAGTATTTCTTAATACAATTACAGCTCTTCTTAATCACTGTCTTATATTTGATCAAATTCCAAACTAATAGAAAGAAGAAAGAATCTTTCCTATCTCTAAAAAACCTATCTTTGATGACAACTTAACTAATACCAGACCTATTAGTTTATTTGAACACATTAAAAAACTCTATATCAAACTTCTCACCAACTGACTTAACCATATCTTTACCTATTACAAAATTTTGTCACCTTTTAACTATATAGCTTTACTTGATAACAATAGAGCTATTCCTATACATATACTTAATAACATTATTAAAGAAGCTTCTTTAACTTCAAACAACTTTGGCTCTTATCTTAGAACATGAGCAAAGCTTATGATTCTGTAGACCTCACACTCTTTACCAAATCTTTATTACACCTATATATGCCACCTAATCTTATCAATATTCTTACTAATTTGCTTACCAATCAACAAAACTGAGTTATTACAAATTTAGGTCTTACCAACTCTTATAATGTTAAAAATGGTATTGATTAAGGAGAAACTATAACTTCATTGTTTTAGAGAATTTATTATAATCCTCTTATAAATAAAATAGCTTTAGACTTTTCAGGATATATTTTGGCCATAAAGTGGAATACTAGTTTGCTCTGACCAAAATCCCAAAAACTTTAAACCTCAGTATTCATATTAGCATATATGGATGACACACTTTGGATAGCAAAATCTAAAGAAGAATTACAATCAATTATTGCCACAGCTACC
>CAJVQA010000266.1:0-38219 GCA_910591915.1 Cetraspora pellucida
AAGTAGCCGGGGGATGTCGAACCAAAATTTAAGCCAACTTTGTATAACATGTATACAAGAATCTTAATAAAGGTGATTGGCAAGGCTGCCTAAGAGAAAAAAAAAAAATAAAATAAAATAAAATATTCAAGCAAAACTATATATTAGATATAACAATTAATAAAAAATTTTTGAATAGAATTTTTAAACAAGTAATATATATAGAAAAATTATATATATAGCCAGTTGTATATTTTTTTGTAGTAATTATATATAAAAAATAAATAAATTATCTTAATACTAAAAAATAAATAAATATATATATATATATTTTAAGCAGTTATACTAATATTTTACTAAAATTTTAAAATTATATTTGCAATTATATAAATATTTTTAACAACTAAGTTTAACATTAACTAACTACTTTGGTAGTACCTAAGTGTAACTTGTTATATTACTTTAAGCAAAAGTAAGCTGCTTAACTAACTACTTAAAGTCTGTAATAAAAGAGTCTTCTTTTTTTTATAATAAGCTTCAAAATTGTCTTCTGTTTTTTTTGATTTGTTTTACTTTTTTTTATTTTTTTTTTATTCTTTGCTAATTTGTTTTTTTTCTCTTACTTGGTTTTTTTTTTTTTCTCTTTTTAACCTAACTGTTATTCTTATTTTTTTCTCTTATTTACTAATTTTTTTACATCAAATTCTTTATACTTGTTTATATGTAAAATGTATCTTAAACTGTTTTTGCTATTATATTTGCAAATTACTATTTTAATTTTATACTTAGAAGCTGTCTTAATTTGGTTTGTTTTTTTTGAAATTAGGCTTTTGATTAATATCTTTTTCATTTTTACTTCTGATTCTGTTTTTTCAAAAAGCATTATATATAATACATATAAAAGAATTTGGATTTTTTTTCTTCTTTCAGCTTCTTTTAAACTAATATAATAATCATTTTTTGAATTCTTTTTTAGATTTATTTGTCTTTTATATGCTACCAAGTATGACTGTATTTTTTTTACTTTATTTTAATATACTTAACAGTCTATTGTTGTATATACATTTGGTTTTTTTTTGTCAATTTTTTTTAAAATTAAAAGTTTATTTATTATATACTTTATAAATGCACTTCTTTTGATATTGTTTTTTTTGTTATATAATATATTTTCTTAGTTATTTTTAGCTTTTTTTAAAAGTATATCTAATTATAAATTATAATTTTTGCTTTTGATTCTAAGTCTTTAATAACTTTTATTTCTTTTTACAATTCTTTTAATCTTGTATTTGTTAATTTTTTTTTTTAACCTTAAACAGTTATGCTAATACTTATTAAAATTCTTGAAACTATATATATACATAATTACATAGAATTTTCCAATACATAAGTTTAGCATCACTTGGCCACCTTAACAGTACCTAAATGCAATCTGTCATACTCTCTTAATTAGAGATAAACTGCTCATCTAACTACTTAAAGCCATACCAGAAGGGTCTTCTTCCTTCTGTAACAAGCATATCAATTGTCTTTAATGCTTTATTCTTTATTTATTTTATTTTTTCTGTTTTCTTTTCTTTTTTATTTTTTTTTGTTATTTTACTTTCTATCTTCTTTTCTTTTAGTCTTTCTTTTTCTCTATTACTTTTTTTTTTTTTTTTTTTTGTTAAATTGGAGCTCTTTTTTCATTCTTGTACTTTTTCATATCAAACTTTTCACACTTGGTCATAAAATATGTTTCAAACTGTTCTCATTGCTATATCTATACATTTCTGTATTGCATTTTTGTTTAGTAGCTGTTTGATTCCTTTTTTAACCTTTAGTATTGTAAGTCCTTTTATTAGTGCTTTTCTGTTTTCAATTTTTTCTTCTCTGTTTTTTCAAAGAGCATTGTATATAACACTTGTGGTAGGATTCTGTCTTTTTCTTTTTCTTTGAGGCTATTCTATGCCATTGCTGCTAAGACTTTTTGTATCTGTTTCTATAAACTTCTTTGTTTGTTGCAGCTTGTTATATATGCTTGAGTTTCTATCTCATCCTTTTGGCAAACTTGGCAGTCTGCTGTTATGTATACTTCTGGTTTTCTTCTGTTTAGTTTTTTTAGTATTGGCAAACTGTCTATTATACACTTAATTGCTGTAGCTCTTCTTGTACTGAGTCTTTTTGATATACAATTTACTCTACTTGTTTTGTTCATTTTTTTCCAGAAGCTTGACTAGTTGTGTAATGCTTGTTTAGTTTCTGGCTCTAGTAATCTAATTGGTTTTGTTTTTTATTAGCTAGCTCTGATTTTAGCATTAACAATTATCTTACAGAGGAGTCTTATTGGTATGTTAATCTTTTTGCTTTTCTATTCTATATAGTACTCCATTCTGTTGCATCTGATTTTTTCTGTATAAATTATTTCTTTGCTGTTTGCTCTTGTCTTTATGAGTAAATCTGCTTTATCATTCCACTTGTTTTTACTATGACTTTTAACTTTAACTATTTTTATTTTAATGTTCTTGCTTTTAATTAAATCTGTAATGTTAATTATCTACATTGTGTTTTTCTTCCTAAGAATTCTTTCATCTTTTATACTTTGAATTGCTTTGCTAATATTTTTTAATACTGTAATGCTATCTGTATATACTTTTATATTTTTTTTTCTGATACTATTAGAATTGCTGATCATATTGCTGTTAATTCTGCTATTGTTGCTAAAGGTTATCTTTCAAATCCTAATATTCTTTCCTCTTCTGGCCAGTCCTTTTTATCTTCTAGTTGCACCCAACCAATACTTATCTTCTTCATACTATTTACTGCTTTTTTCTTATATAATGCTTTATTCATATAGAAGATATATTTGTCTTTGTTTTTTATTTTGTTTCTCATTAAGATTTCTATTAAGTGATTCTTAATTTCATTGCTTAGCTCTTGTTTTCTAATTAACTCTACTTCTAATTCTTCTATTTGTTTTAGTTCTATTAAGTTTCTTTCATCTCTTCTCTAATTTTTTATTGTTCTGTTGTCTGTTATCTGTTCAAGCATTGTATTGATCTTGTTATTGCCTTTCTTGATTATTGTTTTTGAAATTACTTTTATATTATGATTATGTCTTATCTATTTCTTATAGTTATCAGATGTTTGTTCTGGTTTGTTTTTACAACTTTTGCATTTACTTATTTCTACAGTTATTTTTCCTTCTTCTTTCTTCATTACCCAATGTTCTGCTAATATCTTTTTTCTCTTCTTTTTAACTATTTTGCTAAATCATTGGTTGTGCTTTAACCTATGTATAATCTATTTTCTTTTTCTTCGATTTTCTGACAACTTTGTTTATTTAATCTTTAATGTTTAAGTGTTGTAGCTATTTGTTTTGTAGTTGTTATAAATTTCTCTATTTGTTTATATTACTAGCAATTTCTTTTCTATTTTACCAAACTATTTGGCCTTTTTTTCTTTATATAACAAACCTAGGTGGTACTTAAGTTGTTTTTATATAATTATATTTTCACCTTTTGAATCTATAAGCTAGTTTAAGTATAACAGTCTCCAATTATTCATTGTATTACTACTTGTTGCCTATGTTTTGATTTCTATTACATCTCTTATTTGCTTTTTATATTTATACACTTTCCATAAAGTATTTTCTGTTTTGATAGTTATACCTATCTCTTTTGCTTTAGCTATTATATGATAGGCTAAATTGTTTTTCCAATATTTTTTTTCTTTTAGTTTCTCTTTATAATTTCAAATATCATCTGTTAATCCTGCATTCTGATATCCTTATGTTATTCTAAGTCTAGTTAGCTCACCTAAGCTATTCTTTTTATTAAGTTACAAAAAGAGACTATTTATTTGCTTTGCTATTATTTCTTAATCTAATGATTTGCAATTGTCTAGATCTTTGTACTCTACTATGCAATTGTTTGCTGTTTTTATCATGTTGTATTTGTATTTTGCTAGGCATATTAGTGGTTAATATATTTTATTGATCGTTTTTTCTAACATTTTTGTTAGTTGTAAAATATAGTCTAATTTTGGAATTATAACTATATTATTTATATATGCAATCTGACTCATTGTTATTTTCTTGTATATTAAGTCTTTGACTGTTTGACTAACTATTTCTTTTGCCTTTTTGCAAATTAAAGACTCTTTTATTTTACTGTTTAGCCAAATTCCTAATGATCTTACAATTTTGTTCTTTGGTTCTTCTATTATTTTACTTTGACCAAATATAATTTCTCTTTTTTCTGTTTTGCATTTAGTGTTCATTACTATTAGTTTTAACTTAACTCAATTATTTTGATATTATTGGCTATAAAGAACTCTTCTGCAAATTTGAGGATTTTTAATAACTGTTCTTTATTGCTAGCAATTCATGTTGTATTATCTGTATATGCAATTGCTGTCTGTCTATATTTTGTTATATTGCTATTGCATATTCTTTCTGTTATTTCTTGTTTAACTACATAGCTTAATGTTTTGTCTTCTTGAATTTTTTTCAAAAGTAGGTCATAAAAAAGATGCCAAATTAGAGGTAAGATTACTTCTTCTTGGTCTATTCTATCTTCTGCTGTTATTTCTTCTGTTAAGTCATAAGCTGTAATAATTTTAAGTTGTTATTTACAAAAAAGATTGGATATATATTCTTTTGTTTTTTATAATATTTTGGCTATTTTTAAAACCTATTCTAGGCTTTATAGTAGAACTGAATTGAAAGCTTTTTTTATATCTTGTAAGAGTATTCATACTTCTTTGTTCTTTTCTTGTGCTTCTTCTATTATTATGTTCAGTATATGTATTGGTTGTTCTGTTAAGTTGCCTGACAGATCTGTATAATTTGGTTCTTTAAGTATTTTTTTTTCTGTAAATATCTTAGCTAATCATTTTGTTACTACATTTGTGACTATTTTTCTAAAGGTTTCAATCAGTGCTATTGGTCTAATATTATTTAAACTATATTTCTAATCTTTATCTTTTGAGATTGAATATACTTATACTACCTTTTACTTCTTTGGAATTTCTCCTTTTTTTAAAATGAGGTTTGTGAAAGTTTTAAAGATTTTTGTGTTTTCTTTTCTATATACTTAATGAATATGTAGCTTATGCCTGATATTTCTGAAGCTGTGTTAGTTTTAAGCTTTCTTAGTATGTCTTCTCATTCTTTTTCTTTTATTTTTTCTTCTAGTGCCTTATATCATAACTTCTTAATCCACTCTTTTGGCTTGTATATCTTTTTCTATTCTTTGGATATTTCTTTTAATTTTGTTTTTCTTTTTCTAAATTGGTTTTGAAAATGCTTTGTTAAACTATTTAGAAATGCCTTTGATTCTGTTATTAGTTCTGCTTTTTCTCTATTTTGTATAATAAATCTGTCAAAGACTATTTTTTTAAATAATTTGTTTAGTAAACTAGCAATTATTTATTCTTGATTTGTCTTAATCATCTCACATTTCTTGTTTATATTCTCTTTTATCTGTTTCTTTTAGGTTCACTTCTATTTTCTTTTTTTTTCTCTTTAAAAATTCTTTGCCAGCCTTTTATATTCTCTATTCAGGCTTCTAATCACTGTTTGTGCAACTTTGATAGTATTGCTTTTATTCTTTTCTTTATAGTTTTAAGCTTGTTGTTTATTTCTATTATTTTTTTCTCTTCTGCCTCCTGGTTTTTCTTTGTTTTTACTCTCTTAATTATCTGCTGCAGCTCAATAATATGTTTGTTTTGTTGCATCTTTTTCTTGCTTTGTCTTTTGTTTGTTTTTGTATTGAAGATCTTTTTTTTTGGAATTTGTTTATTCACTGCTTCAATTATAGCTTCTTTTATTGTATTCTATATTAAATTCAACATATTTGTATTGCAATTTGCATCTATTTCATTTTCTTCTAGTTGCTTGATAACTTTTTTTCATTCTAGTTAGTTTTGTAGTTCTTTTGCATATTCTTCCCAATCTTCTTGTTTTGCTTTTTTATACAGGTATATTGTTTTTGTTTGGTCTTTTTGTCTAATGTTTGCACTATTGCTGTTTGCAATTATATGTCCAACCTATATTTCTGTTGTTTTTTTTTTTTTTATTAATATAATATCAAGTAAAAAAATAATAATATATGAATATACCAATTAGATATAATATATGATTATAAAAATTATTTCTAAACTATATTATTGTTGCTATGTATATCTAACTACATCTAGTGTAATATTATTTTCTTATTTTTTATTATTAGTTAAGTTAACTGTTGTTAATATTTAACTACAGAAGAGGTAAAGAACCTCTTAGAATTGTTAGTTTAATAAAAGCAAATATGTATAGTAAAATTTTGAGAAAGGAGTTTAATAATAAAAGAATCTATAGTAGTATCGAAAATAAAAGTAATATTATTAGAGTTTGTTGATTTTGGGATAGATAAGTGAATGTTGTTTTTCTATTTTGTTAAGGCAGTAATTCCTTGTGCTGACTTCTACTTATATTGTTTAATATTTCGTATTTGCCAGATAGTAAAGTTGAACTAAATAAGTATTAAGTTTGATAATGTGATAAGGAAATTATTAGTTGATTTTTTAAGAATAAGCTGTAGTCATTTATAATAATCTAAAGTTAATGTATCCTGGATAAGTAATAGTAGTAAGTTATTTGTATTGAGATTTGATAAAAGGTTATTTAGAATTTGTATTATTGTATATAATAATGTTTCCAATAAGTTTAAAGAGTTTAAAGTATTTGTTATTTTGTTAATGAAAATAATATCTAGATTGTGTAAATAAAGAGAACATTTTAGTAAGTGTTCAGTATTTTCATATTGGTTACAAAATAAGCAGTTCAGAGTTAGATAGAGAGTAGAATAATAAGTATTTAAGTTAGACATTATTGATAAGTTGTTAAGTAGTATTTTATTTCTAAGAGAGTATAGATTTAGATTAGAATTTTGAGAATTAACAATCTCAGTTAGTAATTGAATATTTATGGTAGAAAGGTTCTTTAATGATTTGAGTTAAAAAAGTTTGTTGAATGTTTGAATTGATAATAAATTTTACAAAATTTACATAATTTGTATATAATTAAAATTTAATTCTAAGTAAAAAATAAAGAAAAGTAGAAATAGTCAAGATTGAGTTCAAGCTTAATTTTGCTAGCTCTATGTTTAGCTAATGTGTTAGCTATATTATATAATGCATTATTTAAATAGAATTTGAACTTGTGCATAATGTAATTAATATTTTTATGTTTAATTAAGTAGTTTAGAATATGAATAATGTTTCAATTATTTTGTTTAGTTTGTGAGTTGTGGTTATAGGATAATGAGTATATAAGAGTTTAAATAGTAAATAAACTGTCAAGATAAATATAAATTTGGTATTTGAAGAGTAAGACAAAAAATAGAGAAATAAGAGCTGCCAGTTCTGCTCTTGTAAAGTTTAGTGCATATGATATAGATGCATTAAATTTGATTTGTGTATTATTTTCAAGTATCCAAGCAATACTAGTAGAAATGTTATGTGTTTGTAAGTTTAATATTGAAGTATTAGTATAAAAATAGAGGTTGTTTGAGTTAATTTGTAGTATTTTTTTGTGCAGATCTATAAGTTGATTTTGGTATATAGGATTAGATATTGTATTTTAGATTAAGAGAATTTCTAAGAAGGGTAGTGAGAGCATAAGAAGGATTTGTGGAACTGGTTTATATAATTCTGCATGTATGTTTTGTAGTGCTTGAATTTCTTAAGTATTGATATTAAGTTTGAAATAGTGTTTTCTTTTTTGTGTTTTGCATTCAAGATTAATAGTTTGTTTGTAATTTAGTTGAAAATTTGTAGATATTAGAGAAATATGAATTGTGTTAAGCATTGTTGTAGTAATTTAATATTTTTGAAGAACTATTTTGGTATTAAGCATGCTTATTATTTTGCCAATATGCTATTTTTTGGGTAAGGTGTAAAGTATTCATGAATTTTTAAGACTGTTATATTGAGGTGTAATTAGATTAAGTATATTTAGAAATGAATTAATTGGTTTAAGTTGCAGATTGAGCCATATATGTTGAATAGTAATAGAAGATATTTTATTTGAAAGTATTTTGAACCCGTTTGAAGTGGGTCCTTAAGGAGATTTATGAGTTCTAAGATAGATGTTTTTCCAAAAAAGTAGATTACAATTATCAGCTATAAGTAATTGTTCGAGAAAAAAAGTTTTGTTGTTTTTAAGGCTTAATATTTTTGAATTATCTGAAAGTATAATAAAGTTGTAAATATTGTTTAGTTGATTAGTTTGTTTATAGAATGTTAACTAGTGAAGTAGTGAGTTGTTGAGAGAGATATTATTTTTATTAAGATAAAAAAGTTGGAATATTATAGTGAAATTAGATGTTTTTTTATAATTTTTAAGTATTGTATCTTGAGATAAAGATGGCTTCCATATTTTAGAAAGTTATTCTTTGGTTCAATGTATAGAAATTTGGTTTAGAAATATGTTAGTATTAAAGCATCTTTCTATGTTACTACTGCTAACTTGTAATATAAGTTTGTTAGGTATTGAAATATTAAGTAATTGTAGGTTAGTAAGAATATCATTGTTTGTGTTTGTAAATAGATAAAGCATATGTTTAGTGCATTTTGTTAACATGCTTGATAGTTGTTGAAGTTTGCTTTAGGGAGAAAAACAAATTTGAAGTAAATACTCTAAAAATAATGATAGGATAGTATTAAATAATCATAATGTTTGTATAGAAAAGAGTTTTTTGTATTAAATAATATAGATAAATTAGGAGGTTTTGTTAAAGATTTTGTCAAGTGTAGGTTTAGTTAAGCCTTTTCTATCTAAAAAAATTTCTAGATATCTGATTGTTTCATTAAATTTGTGAGATGTAATTGGTTAGTTATTAAAGATAAGTGGTAAAGGATTTGGAGAGTTGGTATAAAGTGTTTTTTTATTAGATAGAATATGAATAAGATCAAATTTAGATAGATTAACTTGAATGTTGTTTAATTGAAAGAGTTCAGATATATTATCTAATATATTTTGTAGTTCATTTTTGATTTCATAGTACCATATTGTATCATCTATAAAAGTAAGAAGTAGTATTGTTAAAAAGGTTGATAGTGTTGAGAAGATTGTTTTTAAAGAGAATTATGATGAGATTTTAAGAAGTTTTGAGCTATATTTAAAGTTAATATAGCTGAGAATTGGATTATAATAGATTTTCTAGAGTAATAGAAAATAGGTTTATCCTTGTTCAATATCTAAATATAATGTAATTGGGTTTGTAAGACTATAGGCTGTAATTGCTTTGGCTTTTCTGTCTTGATGAAGAAATTCGATAAAGTTTAGGCCAGCTTGTAAAATTTTTATATGTTTGCATACATCTAGTAAATGTTTAATATTAATTTTGTCAAAGGCTTTGAACATATCTTGAAAGAGTATTTATACCTTTTTGTTATTAATTTTGTAATGTTCGATTGTATTAAGTAGTATTTAAATAGAAATATGTGTTAAACTGTTTTTAGTTGCTGCAAAGTTTAAGTTGCTTAGAAGTTTATATTGAGTAATAGTTTGGTTAAGAGAAGTTGTGAAGATTATGATAAGACATTTTTTGATAGGTTCTATTAGTGAAATAAGTCTAACTTGGTCAAGTGTAAAGTTCCAAAATGATTTTTTTGAAATTAGGAAAAGTTGAATGTTTTTTATATTGTTAGTATTTGTTGTAATATAAGACATTTGGATAGGAAAAGCCATATAATGTTTTGAGCTTTGCAGTTTAAATATTTTAAGTGTTTATAGTTTGTTTCAGATGAGCCAAAGGCTTTTTGGTTTGGAAGATCATATATAACTTTATTTCATTATTTAGAAGTAATTTCTGTAAATAAATTAATAAAGTATAGTTCATTTTTTGGATATGGTTTGTAAAGTTCATAGAATTTAGAGTTTTTATCAATTGGTATGTAGAGTAGTTCTTTAAAGTAATCTTGAAAGTGAGAGTAAAGAGCTTGTTTAATTTCTGATAGTTGAATAGTAAGAGTATTGTTGGATAAGATGCGATCTAAGTTTATATTATTGTTGTATTTTTCTAAAACATAATGAAAAAAGATTTTGGGATTTTGAAGAAAGTTGTTATTTCTTTCTTCTAATTTGTTTTGAATTTCTTTAAGAGTATTTCTTGTTTTTGTTTAGTAATTTGAGTTTTGAGAGTTTTGATTTTGGTAATATGAAGATTTAAGAAGTTAATAAGATTAGGATTGATGTTAGTTAGTATTAGACAAGAAGGTGATAGTATAGTGTTATTAGGATATTTATTTATATATATGTTGTAGATTTGTAGAAAGTTAGATTTGTTTAGATTGTTTTAAATAGAATAGCTTGTTAGAGTTGTTTGTATAATGGTGTAAATATAGGTAATTGTTGTTCATTGTGAATTTGGTTTATTTTAATTTTTTTAAATAGAATATATTTTTAGACTGCTTTTGTTAAAGCTTTGTTAATTTGATTCCAGATATCATTAAGTTCTAATTTATAAGTAATATTGTTAATTGGAGTAAGAAGTTTTTGAAGGTTTTGTTCATTATGGTTTTGGTAGTTTTCAATTTGTTCCTTTGTAGTTGATTTCTATTGATATATAGTTCTTGGTTGAAGGAATTGTATATTGATTTTTGAATAATTAATAATTAGTTCGAGTAAGACTATTAAATGATCCATTGAGGTGAGTGGATTAGATATGATATCAGCATCATCTAAGAGTGTAATATAAACATTGGTTCATATTTGATTAATTCTACTTTGGCTATTATTATATAGATAGAAAAATGCTAAATTTGAAGGATGAAAGAGTCTGTAGATATCATATAGTTGAAGAGATTTAAAAAGTTTTAAAAGAGTGTTTTCAGGTATATTAGAGTTTTTTGGTGAAAGTTTGTTAAGTCTAGAACTTGGTACTCAATTTAGGTCTCCTATTAATATTGTTTTGTAGTCATTTTTGTTTAGTATAAAAGAGAGATATGTAATAATATTTTTTCAGACTTGTTTTTTTTCTTGGGTTGAAAAGTAAAGTTGAATTAGTTTAATATAAAGATTTTTAAGAAAAATGTCAATTTTTAAAAAAAAGTTTTTGAAAATTTGGATTTTCTCAATATGCTTAGCAAGTAATTTATAAATTAATATTCCTACACCACCTTGACAAGCATTACTAAATGTTCAATAGCTTTTGTAGTTTATTAATTTTTGAGAAAGTATAAAATATTTTGCTTCTTTTATAGATAAATATGTTTTTGAGATTTCAAAAATGTTTATTTGGTTTTCTAAAATAAAATCGATTAAGCTTAATTGTTTAGAATTATCAAGAAAACTATTGACATTCAGTAAATGTATTTTAATTGATTTTGTAATTGGATTTTCTAGAGGTAAGTTATTGTTGTTTGTGTTTGTAATTAAGATTGATAGTTCAGAAATAATAAATTAAGTAGTTGAAAGAGACTTAAGGCAATTTGAAAGAAAAGATATTTTAAATCTTGGTAATAAATAATTTGTATTAAGTGGAATGTTTTGTTATTTTGAAAGATTTTTGAAATAAATATATGAAAAGTTAAGTAGGAGATTAAGTTTTTGTAAAAGATGAATATGTGCTTCTTTTTGTATATTATTTGTTATTTTAATAGAAATTTTAATGTATTGTTCTGAGTAGTAGATTGGATATTCATCTTGAATGCATTTTAAAAAGGAACCTATTAATTAGAGTGCTGACAAGAGTTGTAGATTGTAATAAGAGAGAAATTTGTTATAGCATATTAAAGGATTGTATATTTTGAACAGATCTAAAGTTGAAGTGTGAGTTTTTTCTTGAATGGTGTTTGATATTGGTAAGTCAATAGTATCATCATCTTTTATTGGTAATGTATAATCATTTTTAGTAATATTTGAGTTTGTAGAAGTGTTTATAGAAATGTTAGGTATATAAGGTTTTTTTGAGTCAGATAGAAAGATATTTTCTAAAAATAAATTTTCAGAGTAATATGATGTAATATTATCTGAAAAATTAGAGTTTCCTTCTATAGATATGCTTACCATATACTTGGTTTTCACAGTTGCAGAGGATGCCATAGTCTGCCCTGTATATTGAGTCTGATTATCAACTTGGTTCTTTATATAAATAGGCTTTTCTGCCCATCTACTTATATCATTTTCTTCCAAAAATAGTACACTTTTAGTAAAGAACATCATTATTTTAAAAGTAGCAGCTGTATTTATATTATCTATAGAAGGATTTATTAAAAAAGTGAACTATAGGTAGTAGTTGAAAACATAAAAAAAGTATTATTTTGTATTGAAAGGATTTTAATATCATAGTATTTAATAATAAATTTTTCTGCTTCTAGAAGGTTCTTTAGATTATAATTAAATTGGATTTGAAAAATAGTAAATTTTGGTTGACTTTGGATATAAAAATAGAGAATTATATGTACTAGAATATGTGGACTAATAGTAGGTGTAATAATTTTTTCTAAAGCTTTGTTTAGTTCAAGATCTGAAATATTGTTATTTTTAGCTGTAGTATTTAAATAAGCTTTAAGATAGAAATAAAATAGAAAGCAGTTTGTTTAGAATTTGTTTTTGAATTGTTAATTTCAGCAAACTTTTGGTTTGCTTTAATTGCAAGTTTATTAAGTATATAAAATAGAATAGTTTTTTTGAAAGTTGCTGTATATTGTTGGTTTGGTTGGAAGATTGTGTAGTCTGAAGTAAATAATATAGTTTTAGGAGTTGTGTTGTTTTTTGAAGATGCTAGAAATGTTTTAAAGGATTTGTTAAAGTAATGAGTTAATATGTTTTTGAAATATGTTCTTGAAATATGTTCTGTGTTATCAAGTAAAAGTTTGCAGTCTTTGTCTTTACATATATGAATATGAAAGAGTGCAGCTTTGATAGTTAGAAAGAAACACTCTTGAAGAAAGGTAGGTTCTGTAATTTGAAAGTCTGAAAATAGAAGTTTTTTGCATTTTTTAGCAAGTGTAGTTGCAATTTGGTATTTAATGTAGTTTCTAACTTTATCTTCATTAATTTCAGTGAACTGTTTTTGGTAAGCTTTAAAGAAGTCTGCATACTATGTATTGAAGTTTTGGATATAAGGTTTAAGTAATAGAATTTAAAAGATGTTGGTAAATTTGGTTTTGAGAATATTAAGAGTAACAGTAATAGTAAATTAATTGTTGTTGTAGATACTGAATAAGAGTTTTTGTAACATCATATTCAAAATTATATTTCATTGATAATCTAAGAGAATAAAGCTTTAGTTTTTTAATAAATTTTTAGTAATGAACTGTTTGATATTTGTTATAAAGAAATAAATATAGTCAAGCAAATTTAATTGCTACTTTACAATGATCAAAGATTGAATGAGATGAGATTGAGTAATAAGAATGAAAGATGTGCAAGTAGTTAAGTTTGGTAAAAAGAAGTTCAATAAATTTAGTAAGTAGATTTTTAAGTGTTAAGATATAAGCATATTGTAAAATATTAAGTTAAGGTAAGAGTAATGGGTTAGATTAACAAAGAAAGTCTGTAAGAAATTCTGGTTTTTTAGCAGTCATTGTTTTAAGTAGATAATTAAAGCTTTGTTTTTAAGGAGGTTTTTGGTTTATAATTGGTTAAGTACTATTTGGAGTAGAGAGAATTGGTTAGCTGAGAGTAAATTTGTGAAAGTGAATTTTTGAAAAGTTAAAAAGTTATTAAGTAAGTAATATATTAAGTTTTGTATTTAGTTCCATGTTTTTAGTAATTGAGTAGTTAAGAAACCAGTCCAGGTCATTAGAAGTATCTCTGGATTGGTTAGTTGTATTTTTTTTTTTGTTGTTGGTTTTGTTTTGTTTGTTTAGAGTTTTGTTTGTTTTCTTTTTCTCTAAGAATAAGTTTTTAAAAAATATTAATTTTTTCTTTTTTGGTGAGTTTGTAAAAGTAGAAAAGATGAAAAATAGAATGTTGTTCTTTAGTAAGTTTTTGAGTTTGAGAAAAAGGTTTGAGTTTAGTATATTGAAAGCTGTGAACATAGTCTCGATGAAATAAAAAGCCTTTGAAAATTACAGCTGTAGAATAGTTTAGTATATAACATGTTTCTTAAATAAAAACATATAGAATATCTTTCTTTTTGCATAGAGTACATATATAATAATATTGAGAGTATGGAACAATTGCCACAGGTGATAGGTCTGTATAGAAGAAGGTTAGTAAAATTTGAAAAATAAATAGAAGATTATGTTGTTGTTGTTTAGTAATAAGTGAGTTAGGTAGTTTATCAACAATATTGTTGAAGCAATTTTTAGAAATTACTGTAGTTGGAGAAATCTCTATTGTACTTAAGCTAGAAGATTGACAAGAAGATGTAGTATGTATAATTTTGTAATGTTTGGAGGTAAAGTTAATATAGTATTTGTTACAAAGACAAATAGACAATATAGGTTGAAATAACATTTTGAAGTAATGTTGTTGCTTATTAGATTCACATTTTGTAGGATTAACATCTTTAAATAAGATGCATAAAGTAAATGAATTAGTTTCTTTGGCTCCAATACCAAAGCGATCAGGATAATTATTATAATAGTAGTCTAAATCATGAGAATCAGGTTCATCAATAATTAAGGTGGACATTTTGGTTTGATATTATTATAATAATATTAAAAAGAATGATGCCAGCTTTGAAGAAAAGTAATTTTAAGTTTATGTAATATTATACTCTTTGTATTATTTTTTGTGGCTAATGTGGCTGTGACTGGTGTGGCTGGTGGCTAGTATAACTTGTAGTACAATGTGAGGCTCATGTAACTCCTACTAAAAATAGAATAAAATATATACAAGATTGTGTAATTTTAGAATAAATACAAATTTGTAATTATTTGCTTTTATGTTAATTAATTAAGGACTAAAAGAAAAATAGTTATAAAATGATAATTAGTTAAGTGAACTACTAGAAAATGGTGTTTTAAAATATGTTTAAGGTCTGAATTTGAAAGAGGCAAAGAGAAAAGAACAAATTTTTAAAAAATTTTAAAAAAATTAGTTATTTGGAGTTTTTTGCTTATAAAATGACTAATTTTTGGCTATTTTTGATAAAACTTATATAAAAATAAAGCCAGAGATGAGCTGAACAATTTTGTCATAAAGTAAAAGACAAGTTTTCTAAGCTGAATTTGAGTATAAGTAATTTTAAAGTATTTTGACAAATAGTTATTTAATTTATTTAATATTTAAGCTAGCAATATAAAATTTTGTATGTATATATAAAATAAGATAAAGAACAGATTTATTTGATTTAAAAGATATATTTAATTATAAATTGTTAAAAAAAATTAAATTTTTTTTAGCAGAATTTTGGTACAAGTGATTGTTAGAAAGAGTTAATAATTTATGTTCTCATATTTCTGTTGTTATTATCTTGTGATTACTATTGGTTAGTCCTTCTGTTTCTTCTATGTTTGCTTTTTGTAAACCTAACACAAGTGCTTTTGACAGTCATATATAGTCAATTCATGTTGCTGCTTTATAGCTTAACTATGTGTATGTCTTTTCTGTTAAGTGAAAGCTTCTGTATGAGTCTATAAACTTTTGTCTTTTGAGCTAATTAAATAATAATAATCTCTTGTAATTTGTTGTTTGTAAATATTGCCTGTCTAGTATATTGTCTACTGTATAGTTAAAGTTTTTTAATATAATTAGTTCTGTATATTTCTTTCTGCTTGTTATCACTTTCACTACTTTTTGTTGAATATTCTTGCTAATTATCTTGTTATTAGGTGGAATATATATTCTTATTACTACTAGTTCAAATTGTTTGAAGTATAATCATACTTTTATCATATATTTACTAATCTTTTTAACAGCTTTTATATGTTTTTTTCACTTTTCTTCTATTAGTATACCAATCTCTGAACCCTTTTTCTTGTCTGCTACTGCATTAGTCCAGTAACTCTTATATGTATATTGAGATTATATATTAGAAATTTTTCTTTTTTTCTGCAATGTTTGTTTTTGTTATACCTAATATTGATATTTCTTTTTTTTCTGCTCAATCTAAAAGATTTTCTAGTTTTCATTCTCTAGTTTTAAGCCTGTTAACATTGTGATATGCTATTCTGAATTCTTTTCTGTTTGTTTCTATTCTTCTTTAAGTTTGTTAATTTTTTTTACTTTATTTGTCTCTTTCTTTTTACCCTTGTTCTTTCTGTTAGAGTTTTTAGAAAGATAAAAAGTTTTTTCTCTTTATGCTTTTTCATATATTTTTTTTCCTTAAGCAGTCACACTAGTGCTTTATTAAGATTTTGAAATTATATTTGCAATTACATAAATACCTTTAACAACTAAGTCTAGCATTACCTGACCACCTTAATAGTACCTAAGTGCAACCTGTTACATTACTTCAAGCAAAAATAAGCTACTTGTCTAACTACTTAAAGTTCATAATAAAAGGGTTTTCTCCCTTTTACAACAAGTCCCAAAATTGTCTTCTGTGTTTTTGTTCTAATTTGTTCTTCTTTTTCACTTATTTTCTTTTTTTTTCTATCTTTTGCTAATTTGCCTTTTTTTCTTTACATTATCCTATTTTTTTTTTTTTTCTCTTCTTTTTACCCTACCCATTATTCCTACTTTCCTTTCTCATTTACTAATCTTCTTATATTGAATTCTTTATACTTGTTCATAAAATGTATTTCAGACCATATTTGCTATTATATTTACAAACTGCTATCTTGATTTTATATTTAGGAACTGCTGTAATCTATCTTGTGTTTTTTTTGAAATCAGGCCTTTAATTAGAGCCTCTTTCATTCTTACTTCTTCTGCTTCTGTTTTACCAAAAAGCACTGTATATAATATATATAGCAAGATTTAAACTTTTTCTTTTCACTAAGTTCCTTCTAGGCTGTTGCGATGTCACTTTTTGTATTTTTTTCATAAGTTTCTTTGTTCTTTGCATGCTGCTAAATGCATCTGTGTTTTTTTAACTTTATCTTTGCACACTTGGCATTTAATTGTTGTATACATATTTGGTCTTCTTTTGTTGAGTTCTTCTAGAGTTAAAAGTTTGTCTATTACATATTTTATAAATGCACTTTTTCTGACACTAATTCTTCTTATTGTACAATATACTCCTTTTGTCATCTTTAGTCTTTTCCAAAAAAATGTCCAATCATAGATTATAACTTCTGATTCTGGTTCTAATTTTTTAATTACTCTTGTTTCTTTCTATTCTGCTTCTAATCTTGTATTTTTTATTAACTATATAGCAATCTTGCTGATATGTCAGTTTGTTTGTTTTTCCACTTTAAGCAGTACTCTATTTCTTTACAACTAACTTTTCGACCTGTATTATTTTCTTGCTCATTGCTTCTTTCTTTGCCAAACTATCAGCTTTGTTATTTCATTTATCTTTACTGTAACTTTTTACTTTAACTAACTTTATCTGTATATTTTTTGTTATAATAAGGTCTCTGATCTTTATTATCCATAGTGCATTTTTCTTTTTGAAGAT
The DNA here is from genome assembly GCA_910591915.1 of Cetraspora pellucida. Lineage (NCBI taxonomy): Eukaryota > Fungi > Glomeromycota > Glomeromycetes > Diversisporales > Gigasporaceae > Cetraspora > Cetraspora pellucida. The sequence goes on from CAJVQA010000266.1 coordinate 17,463, forward strand.
CTTGTTTTTATCTGTTTGTTTTAAACCTCTATTAATGTTTTTTATTGCCATATTACTATTTGTATATATTTTTATTTGCTTTTCTTTTGGTATTATTAATATTGCTGTCCATATTGCTATTAGCTTAGCTATTGTTAATGTTTACTATCCTTCTAAGCCTATTGCTATTTTCTCTTCTGGCCATACTTGTGTTTCATTTATTTGAACCTATTCTATGCCTATTCTATTTTCATTAATGTATCTTCTTTGGCTTTTATGTTTGCTATACTGTTTGTATATATTATATACTTGTTCTTGCCTTTTGTTATATTTCTCTTTAAAGCTTCTATTATTTCTTGGTTTATGTTCTTATCTAGTCTTTGTTGTTTAATGATTTCTATTTCTAACTCCTCTATTGTTTTAATTCCTTTGAGTTCTTGTTCTTCAGTTTCTGGCCTTTTTATCTTTGCTGTCTCTGTTATTTGATTCATTGCTATATTAATTTTATTACTATCTTTTTTATTAACATGTCTGGAATCTTGTTAATTTTGTTGTTTATTCTAATATACTGTTGGCAGTCATCTTTTGTACCCTCTTCTGCTCTAGTACAGCTCTTATATTTCTTTATTTCAACAGCTAATACATCTTCCTTACTTTGTATTTGCCAATGTTCTACTAGTAACTTTTTTTTCTTCTTTTTGATTATTTTCTTCAGCTGCCTATAGTTTTGTATATCATATATTATTCATTCTTTTCTTCTCTTATCCTCTGATATACTCTCCTATTTAATTTGCATTGCTTGTGTATTTTGTCTATTTATCTTAAACTGTTCTTTGACCTCTCTACTTTCTGTTTTGCTAAGTACTTTTTTAACTTTCTATATTTTTTGGCATCTTTCCTATTTTCTATATATCTTTTATTAAACTTGCTCTTTGGCAGCCTTGTATTATTCTTAGTTTTGTTAACTGTTCAAGACTATTTTATCTGTTCAGTCTTGCTAATAGGCCACTTATTTGTTTCATTATTAATTTTTGTTGTAATGTTCTACAGCTTTCAAGATTTTTGTATTCTATTATACAGTTTGCTAATATTTTTTGTAGGCTGCTTTTTTGCTTTGCTAAGCTTATTATTAGTTGGTATATTTTATTTATATTTCTTTCTAATATTTTTGTTAGCTGTAGCATACAACAATTTTGGTATTATTAACATATTATTTATATATACAATCTGACTTATTGTTATTTTTTTATATTTAAAATCTTTTATTATTTGGCTGATTATTATTTTAGCTTTTTTTTTTTACTAGCACTTTGCTCATTCTGTTATTTAGTCATATTTCTAATGAGTAAACTATTTTGTTTTTTGCTTCTTCTGTTATTTTGTTTTTTTCAAAAATTACTTCTTTTTCTTCTTTCTTCACTTTTGTATTTATTATCAATAGCTTTGATTTGAATTCATTTATTTCTATATTATTCATTTTAAAAAATTTTTCTGCTACTTTTAATATTTCTATTAGCTGTTTTTTATTATTTGCAATCTATGTTGTATTATTTGTATATGCAATAGTTGCTTGATGATACCTTGTGATGTTGCTACATTGCATACCAAAGAGGTCACCTTAATATCAAAAAATAAAATAAAATAAATCATATTATAATTCTATTATAATGCTTATAGTAATGCAGTATAAAGAGGTGTGATAACCTAATGAAGTGAATAGGTTGTTAACCTTCAAGTGGCAGGTCTAGAGTTCAAATCTTAGTGATAGTAAAAAATTTGCAATTCTTTCTGTGTTATGGTTAACTGTCTTTCATAATTAGTTAGAATAAGATATCTGTAATTTGTATAATATTAGCATGACTGAAAGGTTTAGGCACTTGTACAATGTTGTATGAAGAAACACAAACTAGTACCAGGTGATGTAAATCCAAGATAAGTTCTTAGATTATATAAACTACAAAAATCAGAAGAAAGATAAAAGCCTACTTGAAAGACCTAAATAAAGAGGTAATCTAAACTTTTGACAGTGCTATTGTAAAGACTAAACTTATGAAATAAAGCTAAAACTTGTAAAACTGAACAAATATGCCAGTCTTTAAGAAGGAACCAGATGAACTACCAGGCTATTAGAATTTCTGGATTTTAGAAAAAAAGAATATATGTTGGCAAACATGTAAATCAAAGATGTATGATTATGACCTACCTTTCTGAGCTATCTGAAATAGCAGCTTGATAGAACTTAAATTAAATACTAAAGTAGTAAGAATATGTTGTAAAGTTAGTACTAGAATTGGAGTAAACTTTACAAAGACATAGTGGTTTAATGATACACTCTGACTATCAGTATTGGTTTTGACCATAGTGATATTAGGTCAGCTGTAAGAATAGAATACAAAAGATTATAAAAGGTTTAATACAAGGTCAAAGGTTCCAAAGAACTGCTTTAAAGACTTAGTAATCATGACATATTTTCACTAGCATCAGCTAGAATTGTTAGTAGGTATAGGTAGGTGGGTAGATATAAAAACTAGAATAATTAAATAGAGAACCTACAAGCAAATTCCAGATATAGCAGCTAGTGTAAAACCTTTGGGTAAACTATTTAAATTAAACAATAACTAAAGTTGTATAAGTGGCTAGTTGTATACTCTTTCTATAATTGTCCTTTGTAATTGTAATACAACTATTAGTCAAATATACTATCAATAAAATTCTGGATTGCAAGTACCCATCTTAATATTTTTTTTTTAACAAAAAAAAATATGCAGTATGGAATTTAATATAATATAAATATAATAACTTGCAAGTGTTTATAATTTATTTTATATAATATATAAACCTATATATACTAATTGATATCTATCATTTACATCTGCTTTTTTTTTATTTTTTGCTAATCTTTTAGAATTATTATTAATTTTTTATTTTTTTTAATAATGTTGATAAAGCTTTTTAGAATATATTTTAATTTATACAATTTAAATTTAAAATTGTTTTTAAGTATCTTTTTGATTACTAGCATAGTTTTTGTGATTATGTAGTGAAAAATTTTATTCTAATTTTTTGTATAGTTCAGCTGCAATTTTTTATTAAGACTATCAACTATTTGAATCACTTTATACAGATTGAATGAATATATAAAGAGTAAATAATAAGTAAATAACAAAAAAAAAATCTGACATTATTCTACTTTATATCTGCCAAATAATGGCAGCATAATAGCAAAATAACAGTAAAATAATAAGAGGTTTGTCAATATAAATAACATAATAATAATATAATAGCAAAATAATAGAACTGTTTTATTATTTTGCTATTATGTTACTATTATATTACTTATATTAACAAACTTTTTGTTATTTTACTATTATTTTGCTATTATGTTGCTATTATACTGCTATTATTTGACAGATATAAGATAAAATAATAGCAGTTTTTTTTTGTTATTTACCTATTATTTACCTTTTATTTATTCATTTAATCTATGTTATTCTGTATATTAAAATAAATATTCATTAATATAATAGCTTTATTATTACTTAAATATATATGCTACAAGTATTCTAGCAAATTTAATAATTACAAATTTGATTTTTTTATATGCTAATATTATTATACATATATAAAACAACTTATATTGTTTTTATTTATGTCTTTTAAGATTTTATGTGACCTTTTTGAGTAGATAATAGTTGGTTCAAATAATACTAATAATATTTGCTAATTATTATTATTATTATTAATGGTATTAATTAGAATAAGTTGGCATTAGAAATTGATTATAATTTTATAAAGTTGTTCTGAATAAATTTTAGCTTTATAAAAATATTAAATAATAGCTTTGTCATAATTGTATAATAGAAAAAACTAATTAATATCAAGGTACTATTCAAATTTTTTAAATATTTCTTTTATGCATATTGTTTTTCAAAAAAAAATTTAAAAATAATATAAGTTTTTTAGTTAAAAGGTTTTTAGTAATATTAGCTGTTTAATTAATTTAAAAAAAAAAAAAAAAAACAAGAAAACTATTTTTTATATGATAGTTTACCTTAGATTTTAATATATAATACTGTTATATCTAATTAAAAATAATGATATTATAGTTACTGCTAAATAAAATATAATAAAAAAAAGTATGTTAACTAATGTAACTTAAATAAAAGTATGATATATTACTGATGCAAAAGATAAATTCTGCTAATATGTACTTAAGAATAGTATGATATATTATATAAAAGAAAGAGTTAAATCAGTTAATATAAGTATAAAGAAAGCATAATTTATTTATAGATTAAAGTACATAAATAAATTAATATTTGAGTTAAAATTAAATATAATTAGACTTGCATAATATTGTATAATTTATAAAAATTAATTTGTATATTATACAAGTACAATTTGTTTATATTATAAAAAATCTATAGCTTTATTATTTGATTATAATATTTATATACAATATACTAAAAGTATTAATTATAAATTTTTTATAGTTATAAAAAAAGAAAGAATAATATACACTCTTTTTTGTAGATCTTTTAACCAAAAATCAGTAAGAAGCAAAACACAGAAAAAAGCACAAAACTACTAGGAAGCAATATTTAGATCTTTAATAAAAAAGAAAAAGTAGCAAAAGTACACCTAGCTAAAAAACAAAGATACAAGTAAAAAAGCTTAGAAATAGTATAGCTTGAAAAGATTAAAATTTTCAATAAAAACAAAATTTTTTTGTAGAAATTTTGGAGAATTACTGTGACTCTGTTGTGAAGATCAATTTAGATTATATGAAAAGTATAGCAAATAAATAAAGTAAACAAACAATATATATATAGTAAAGTAGTTTACTAAAATAAGCATTTGATATAGAAACAACTAAACCAAACAAGCTAATGACAAAACATATAACAAAGATATTATAGAGCATATTAAAGAAATAAGAAATAGAAATCACAAATATGTAGATTGCAAAATATTAGACTAAGTTCTCAAAACATCAACAAAAGGCCCAAGCAACATAGAGCATATTGCAAAAGACTTAGAAATCTATGACCCAAAATTATTATATCACAAAACTTGCTAGTATATGACCAGGTATTAGAAGTCTTGAGAATAGCAAAAATAAGCTAACTTAAAAAAGAAATAATTGACAAGTAAGCAAAAAAGCTTAAGTCAATAAGCTACAATCCAAGCTTATTTGAATATCATACAAATATAAAAAAAGAAAAAATATACTAAAAAGAAAATAAAAGTGAAGAGATAAAAATTTTAGTTGAAACTAACAAACCAGAAAATTTTATCAATAGAAAACAGAATCAAGAAAAAAAACCAATTCTAAAGAGTTAGAGCAGAAATTAGAAATATTAAAAAAACAAATAAAAGAGCTTAGCATTACTATATTACAACATCAAACAAATTAAGTTATTAATAATTTTGAATATAAAGAAAAAATATTAACAGAAAGTGGAAGAATAAGATTAAAAACTATGAATATAAAAATAACAGAACAAGAAGAAGAAATGAACAGTAAAAATGATGAAACAGTGTTTTTTACATGTTTAATCAAGCATAGCTATTGGTCTTCAGAAAATTAAATATGTAATAAAAATAAGTTTTTTAAAGCAAATATGCTAACATATGCTTTATCAGAAGAAACCAAAAAAAAAAAAGTAAAGTACATTTAGTGGATTCTAGAAAAAAACTATCATATTAAAACAGTTAAAAAAGTATTCAAAAATGAAAACAATTGAATAGAAGTAGAGTTTGACTGTAAGTATAGTAAAGATGCAGCAATAGACAGGATCAAGAAAAAGAAAGAAGAATGGCTGAAACTTATATCAGAAGAAACCAAAAACAAAACTTAAAATATAGTACAGCAAGAGGAATGTAATACTAAGAGAAAAAAAGAAGAAAGTACAAAACAAATAGAAATTAAAAAAGACAATAAAATAGAAGAACCAAATATTAAAAATAAAGAAAAAAAAAAAAGAACACAAAGACACAAGGCAAGCAAAAGTAAAAGTTAAAAATACAAAAAGCTTTCAAACAAAAGAAGATTTGAAGGTAGCTAGCTATCTAACAATTTGGAACCTATTAGTAAATATCAATACAAAAAAAGTAGAACATATATGCAAAAACATCAAAGATGCCAAAATAGACTGAATTAAAAAGTTCAAATACAAAGCCTTGGCAATAATATATATTAAGAGCTTAAAAGAAGAAAACATTCTATGGGCCTTGTCAGTTAGTACATATAAACTAGCAAGAGTGTTCAAGGGCAATAAAAATTACAGCTTACAAAACCAACATAGCTAGTTTACATCAAAATTATTAGAGCTTCCTGAAAATGCATCTAAAGTATTGCTACTGTGATGCTTAAGAAAGAGAGATGCTAAGTTAGTATATATACTAATAAACAGAAATAATAATCAAAGAAGATCTGCAATAATTACCTTTGTATCAGAAAAGAAAATAAAGGCAGTATAAACTAAACCAATAAGATTTAACAATCATTTGCTATTTTGACAAAAGAAAACAAAAAAAAAAGCATAGTGAAGAGAAAGCTTACTATAAGAAGCATATAACTACATATAATATAAATGAAGACTCAGATATAGAAATATATAAAAGCAAGAGAAATGAGAAAAAAAAAGACACAAAAAAGTTTAATAAAAAGAAGTACTGTATATATACAACAGAGAAAGAAGATCTATAGACATGTAACTAAAACCTTTTAAAAAAATCCTTAAAAGACTAGAGAGACTTAAAGTATAACAAAACAAAATAAAATAAAAGACAGTAGAAGACATCACTAATCAATTCTAATAGCATCATAGTTGAATTAATGAGCATAGACCAGGAGATCAGAGAGTACTTGCATAATGAAAGAAGAATTTTTGAAAAAGAAATATAGATGTATCTTTTGACTATAATGAAAAACCAAAGAAAAAAGAAAAAGAAAAGGTAGAAAATATAGAAACAAAGCATAAATATCTGAAAGAAAAAATAGAAACAGAGAAAGAAGAAATTAAAAATAGTATCAATAAACTTAAAACTAGAGGATAAAAGTAAAAAACCTTTTAGAATAAACAGAAAAAGAAGAACTCACAATAGTAAGAATAATGAAAATAAATATTATAGAAAAAAAAAAATTTTATTGCATAGTTATAATATACAATATAAGAGTTATTGGTCTAATGCAATAATAGACAAGAAAAAAGGTTCAAGTATAGGAATACTAATAGATAAAAGATGAGAAAAACATATAAGAACTATTAAAAAAGTCAGTAAATACATATTAGAGGTAAGATTATATTTTAAACAATTAGAATTAGTAATACTAAGAGTATATATTCCACCAAATGACAAATCAATAAATAAGAAAATTTAGTAAAGAATTGTAAAAGTAGTAACAAACAAGAAAAAATATACAAAAGTAATTATACTTGGTGATTTTAATTATACAGTAGATAATGTACTAGACAGACAACATCTACAAACATCAAACTACAAAAAACTACTAATATTTAACTAGCTCAGAAGGCAAAACTTTATAGACTTATACAGAAATCTGCATCTAACAAAAGAAGCATACACATAATCAAGTCAGAAGCCTGCAACAAATATAGATTATATTTGGCTATCAAAAACACTTGCATCATATCTGCAAAAAGCTAATATTAAGAAAGTAGAAGGTTTAATAGACAGCAATTATAAGATAATAACAATATAAATATAGGTAAAACATATAATTGCAAATAGCAGCAGAGCAGAAATTAAATATAAAAATTAGACAAAAACAATATACCTATATAAAGAAGCAAAACAAAAAGACTAAAAAAATTATGCAAAAAAGCTGCAAAATTAGCTAGAATAGAAAAAAGTATTAAAATAACTAGAAGATGATAATATAAAAACAGAATATAGTACAAAGATACTAGACCAAATGTGAAATGCAATAAAAGAAGCTATAATTGAAACAGCAAACAAGTAAATTCTAAAGAAAAAAATATTTAACACTAAGCTAAATAGAAAACAAGATCAGAAAAAGATAAAGAAACATAAACACATTATTGAACTTTAACAAATAATCAAGAAAGCAAAAAACAAAAGGAATCAAGAAGTAAAAAAGAATAAAAAAATTGAAATAAACAACAAACTTCAAATTATAGGAAAAGAGTTAGAAGTAACATTACCAAACCTATACAAACAGTAGTTAGAAGCTTAAATAGATGATATTAAAGGTTGGCAAAGAATAATTAAAGAGAAAAGAAAAAAGAAAAAAGAAATAAGAACAGACACAAAGAAAACAAATAAAAGAAAACAAACAGAAGATGTAAAATGATTAAAATAGATCAAGATTGAATAATTGCTAGTTTGCTAAATAAACTATACAAAAAAATTGTTCTAAACAGATTTATAATACAAAACAAAGAAGAAATTAAACTAATATTAGAACCAAATACAGTTTTAAATAGTTTAGCAGCTCATTTTAAAAACCAATTTAGGAAATAAAAAACTGAACTTAAAGAAATAGCAGAAGAATAAAAAAGAGTATATAACCCAAAAGATTGAATCAACAAGGCCTAGTATAAGAAATTAAAAAAAAAAATTAAAAAAAAAATATGAAAAAATACTTAAAAAGCTTAAAGCAAATACAGCTTTAAGAATATTAGACATAAGCTACATATTAATAAAACATGCAAGAAGAGATTACAAAAGATTTTTAGAGCCTTTGTAACTCTAATTCTGGAAAAAGAAGATATATCAAAGAAGTAGAAAATTGTGCAAGTATATTTAATTCCAAAAAACATCAACTGAGGTAATTGCTTAAACAACATTAGACCAATAGTACTGATTGAAACCTTTAGAAAAGTTATTATAAAAGTAGTAACAAAAAGATTAGCCAGAATGTTCACAGAAAAAAACATACTTAAAGAGCCAAACTTTACAGATTTGTCAGATAATTCAATAAAGAAACTAATATATATATTAAACATGATAATAGAGAAGACACAAGAAAAGAAAAAATAAAGAAGTATAAATACTGTTACAAGATATGAAAAAGGCATTTGACTCAGCTTTACTAGAAAGCCTAAAATGGACTTTAAAACAAATCAAAATTCTACAAAAAACAAAAAAATACATAAGCAATTTTTTTTGTAAATAGCAACTCAAAGTTATCACAGTTTATAGTTTAATAGAAAAAATAATAACAGAAGATAAAATAGACCAAGAAGAGGTAATCTTACTACTATTTGGCATCTTTTCTATAATTTATTATTAGAAAGATTACAAGAAGATGAAATACTAAACTATATAGTAGAACAAAAAATAACAGAAAAAGTATGCAGTAATAATGTTACAAGTTATAAACAAGCAGCAATTGCATATGCTAATGACACAACATGGATTGTGAACAGCAAAGAACAAATATTAAGAATTCTAAGCATTGCAAAAGAGTTCTTTAAAGCAAATGACATTAAAATAAATAGATTTAAATCAAAGCTCATAGTAATAAATACAAGAACAAAAAAAGAAAAAAGAGAAATAAATTATGTTTGGCTATAGTAATTAATAAAAAAACTCAAAAAAAAATTGTAAGAACATTAGAAATTTGGCTAAATAACAAAATAAAAAAAGTGCTAGTTTGTAAAAAAGCAAAAAGAATAGTTAAACAGTTAAAGATCTAAGATACAAAAAGATAATAATAAGCCAAATCACATATATAAAGAATACAGTAATAATTTTTAAGCTAGGATATCTCTTGTAGCTAACAAAAATACCAGAAAAGATGATTGCCAAAATACATTAACTATTAATATGCTTAGCTAAACATAAATGCAATATAATAAAAACATCAAATAACTGCACAATTAAATACAAAGATTAGATAATTGCAAAATACTAAGTTAAGAAATAATAACAAAGCAAATAAGTAATCTTTTTTTAAGATTCAACAGACAGAATAGTTTGAAAAATTAACAAGACTTAGAATAGCTCAAGAATGCTAAAAAGCAGGCTTAACAGAAGACATTTAAAACAATAAAAGAAAAATAGAAAAAGTTTTAAAAAAACAATCTAGTTTGTTAAACAATAGCTAAAGCAAAAAATAGAAATAAATATTAAAGCAGAAAAACTCTTATAGAAGTTTATAGACATGATAAACAGATAAGAAACATGTTAAAAACAAAAATATGGATCACAAGTAGTAGTACAATAAATGAATAGAGGTTATTATACTTGAACCAACTTATAGATATAAAAAGTAATAACCTAATTATATAAAGACAGCTCAAGAGTCTTTAAGATCTGTTATGCAAAGGAAAAAAAGCTAAATAGTTTATTAAAATAGAAGAAAAAATGCTAAGAACACAAGCAAGCAGAGAAATACAAGACTATTACAAAATAAAAAGATATAATACACATACTAGTCAAATATAAGAAAATCAACTGCTGATTAAAATAGCTGATTTGGCCTGAACTCAACTGTTGATTATTGGCTGATTTTATACCAAATGACAAGTCAAAATTGGTAGTTAATTGACAGTCAATTGCTAAAAACATTCAGTATAAATTTAGCTAATTAATTGACAATTGAGTTTAGACTGAATCAGTCATTTTAATTAACAGTCAAATAATATAATAAATTAACTTATAATTGGCAGTTAATTACTAATAATATTCAGCTCAAATATGAAAATTTGACACCTGAATTCTAGGTGAATTTTAATTCATTCAGAATTTAGATGTCAAATTTAAAAGCAAAATTTATATTGAATATATAACTATATATATAATTAAAACCAGTTTATTAAAAGCATTTGAAACTTACTACTAATTATATATTTTTATTAGCAAAATAAAATAAAAAAATAAATACAAAATTTATAAAAAAGATTTTTCTAAAAAAAAGTTAAACTCTTTACTTCCTTTGCCATTCCTCTATAGAATCAGAAGTCAGTCTTTTACTAATCTTTTTTTTATGCATCTATGTGTTTTCACTATTATTACTATCTTTACTTTTATAACCTCTTTTTTTACTGCTACTTTTCTCTTTCTTTTTACTTTCATTCTTATCCTTATTACTATAATTACTTTCATCATTTTTATTTTTATTTACTGCCCAATTAGGAACATTATCAGGCCAAGATGCTATCAGTGTATATGATGGTCAACAGAAACATCTAAAATTAGGTTTCATAGTTGTATCAAGGACATTATATAATAGGTTAATTAATTATTAAAATAAAAAATATCAAAATTTTATATAATTAATAAATTAAGATTTGAAATATTGAATTTTGTTATATATTCGATTGATTTTGAGTATGTTGAATGATATGCTATGTATATTATTTGATATACCAAATATCAATCATCAAATTTTTACTAGTATAATATCAACAAAAAAAAATTACTTTTTTCGACCTCCAAGACAAGCCATAAACATTAATATATATATGATCTTTCTTGTTCTTTTTTTGACTAGCATCTGTTAATTCAGGTGAATGGATATTAATATTTGCTAATAATTGTATAACTTCCTCTATGTTATAATCAGAAATCCACTTGTTCTTCTTTTCATAAAGATACTTGAATGCTGTAGCCTATCGAAACATTTTCTATAAAATTAAATCAAAAAATTTAATTAAATTTTGAAAAATAAAATTTAATAAATTATGACTTAAAATTGATCTAAATTTAGCTAGAAATTTAGGTCAATTTTAAGTTATGATATATATAAAGGAAAAATTCATGCATCAGTTTTTCAGTAATTTTTATGTATGCATTTATTGAAGTGCATACTTCGGGATCTATTTCGATGTATAGACCTAGTGTTATATTTTGATTTGAGATACTGTTTCAACATGTCAGTCAACTCAGTTTGATCAGTGCTAAATCACTTGGCAAGAAGATCATATAGTATAGGGATTGTAGTTTCAAACAAGTAGTCACTTTATTCCTGTTATGTCTCATCAATATTAAGGCCAAATTTCCTATCTTTTTCTTTGAGAATCACAAAAAGTTCATGCTATTAATAATAAAATTAGGTTTGATTAAAAAAAACAAAAATAAAATAAAATAAATATATGTTAAATATTAATAAAATTAGGTTTAATTTAAAAAAATAAGTAAAATATGTTGAATATAATTTAAATATATACTTGAAGTGCCTTTTTTTTAGCCTTATTATTCTCAAAACCATACTGTCTTGCTGTTTCCTCTACACTTCTCACAGGAGCAGGCCTTCTTTGTGTGACTAATAAAGTTTCAGCCCTATTTTCTTCTTTCCACTTGGCTTGCTCCTGTGTCATTGATGCATGACAGCTTAAAACCTGCAATGCACTAATATCATCAGCTAACATTGAATAAGAGTTTTGTAATGCTTCAGTTGTATTCTCTAAATGCATTATTTTATGGTTATGGTCTCTCTGAATCTTATATAAATCATCGATTTCAGTCCACAGTAAACAATTTTCTAAAAAAAAGAAATAATTGCAAATCAAAGAAAAAAGAAATAAAAAAAATAAATATTAGTTATAAATCGATATAAATTTAGCTACTATTTAAATAAAAAAATAATAAAATAAATATTAGTTATAAATCACTATGAATTTAGTCATATTTAAATAAAAATAATAATAATAAATATTAGTTATAAATTAGTATAAATTTGGCTACCATTTAAATAAAAAAAGAAAAAAAATAAAATATAATAAATATTAGTTATAAATTGATATATATTTGGTAGTCATTTAAGAAAGAAAAAAAAATAATAATTATAAATATCGACATATATTCAGTTAAGTAAAAAAGAATTAGTAAATAAAATATTAGTTATAAATTGGCATAAATTCATCACTATTTAAACAAAAAAGTAAGAACCAAATTAGTAAATAAAATATTAGTTATAAATTGACATAAATTCATTACTATTTAAATAAAAAAAAAAATTCAGTAAATAAGTTACAAATCAGCATGTTTCTTTTTTTTACAATAAATAAAAATTTACTATTTTCAAGCCTTCTATTTCTAATTAATAATTTATAATTTGATAAAAATTCCACTTATTCATCACTTCTACTTCTGCTTCTACTATTTCTGAATCTTAGTGGTAAATAAGGTGAATGAATAGTAGAAATAATAAGAGAAGCAGTAGTTCTTTGAGAAGAAATAATAACAGTTGCTAGGTCAAAATAGTGAATGATTGGGTCAAAATAGTAAATAATGTGGTTGAAGTGATGGATGGTTGAGTTGAAGAGATGGTTAATGATTGGGTTGAAGTGGTTGGTAGTCTGGTTGAAGTAGTAAATGGTCTGGTTGAAATAGTAGATGGTCTGGTCAAAGTAGTGGTAAATTGTTGAGTTGAAGTAGTTGATAGTCTGGTTGAAGTAGTGGTGAATTGTTGGACCAAAGTAGTTGATAGTCTGATCAAAGTAGTAGTAAATAGTTGGGTTAAATAAGTGGTAGATGGTTGGATTGAAGAAGTAGTGAATAGTTAGGTCAAAGAAGTAGTAGATTGTTGAGTTAAAAAAATAGTAGATGGTTGGATCACAAATCTAGAAGGTTGTGATGTTTGTTGGGTATGTCTTGTTTTAGATATGGTAAAAAAAAAGATAAAATTTTTAAATAAAAATCTAAGAAAAATTTGGAAAAGTAAAGTTCTTCAAAAAGAAATAGTTCAAATTGGGTATATTTATAAAAATTTTTAAATTCCAATTGCTTAAATGACTAATTAAAAAAATAGTATACATTGTTTTTGAATTCATGTTCTGGAATTGAAATATGATAAGTATTATATCATAATTGGTATACTTGTTATATTTTAATTTACAATTTACAATTTATATATTATTTTAAAAATTATATCGATTAGAATGACATGTTAAATTTAATTATACTAATATTGATATTTTTTTTAAGAAAATTTTTATTAGTATCGATTTATGTTATTTCAAATTAACATGACTTCAAATACCATATATAACATCATAGTCGATTATAATAATTGATCATATAAAAAATGACTTGTCACATCTAAACTATAATATGAAATCAAAATGATATATAACACTATCATTAGTAATCAATAATTTTTTGTCGAGTAATGATTTACTTAATTTTATATTTAATATTTATTTATTTAATCTAACTATTATCATGGTATTTAAAATATTATGTAATAACCAACATAAGTTAATCAATTGTTTTATATCCTTCGACCAATATTTAACTATCTTTATGCCAATCATTCATTTATAATTCATTTAACTATTATCTTGATATTTAAATCATTATTCAGAAACAACAAAGAGTTAATAGTTTTATGCTCTTTAATTAATATCTATTATCATGCCAATTATTCACTAAATATAAATCATATGAATAATAGATATCTAGCATCGTTTGTATTCAAATAATGTTATTTGACATGTTGAATTTTCAGTACTTGAGTTATTATATGTTGAATTTTTTAATTCAAGTTATATAATAGTTGTCAAATTGTAGTATTTAATAAGTTAAATTTTTTAATTTCGAGTCATTATTATTATTATTGTTATCAAATTATAGCCAAATGTTTTAATTGTATCAGAAAATTTTTTTTACAGAAATTAATTAATATATAGCATTTAATTGATATATATTATTTGAAAATTAACGATATATATTAATAAACAGGTTTATTCTTAATATATATTAAATATCAATGCAAATTGATAATAATGTAATAATCGATAAAATACAGTTATCAATTGTCATCAAATTTATTTCAATCATCAAAATTTTTGTCGCATCATTATTAATTGATAAATATATATTACAAAATATACTTTCAAATTTAAAATACTTTAAATATTGATATACCTTTTAATATATTATTAAAACATAAAAATGTTCACTAAATATTTATTCGTTTTATTATATCTTAAGATTATATGAACTGTTTTATCTATGCTATCTAATAATATACAACTATATTGTTTAAGTAATTTTAATTTAGAACATCTCTAAATTTACCAACTTCCTCATACCAGCAAACTAAAGCAAATTCAAATAGTTCTCTATCTACTTGGTTGAACTTAAGTATTAACAATACTTTAATATAATATTTATATTAGTATAGATTTAGTACTCTTAAAACTAGATAAAAATATATTAAATATGCTTCTAACTTCAAGAGTTATTTTGCTTATTATTGTTATTAACTGTTTTTATTAGTAAATGTATAATTATGATAGTATGCAAATAAAATTAAAGTTAAACTATACTTACTAATTTATACTAATATATTAATTCTTTATTACTACCACTAACAATAATGTTTGAAAACATTAAGGAACTATGAAAACTTGATGTAATATAAATTATATCTGTACTTTCTAATAATATGGAAGAAAATATTTCTATATGATTATTCTTATCAATAATCATAATTGATTTCTTGTTAAAATATTTAGTAAGACTAATTAAAAGGTTTTAAAAGTCTTCAACTTGTAATGGATCTAAATTATTTTTATTTTTCTCAAGAAAATTGTTTAGACCTTCTAAATTTAGTGTCCACAAAGTTTTTCTAAACTTTTAGTACAGCAATGCTTTTTAAGAACTTTTTTTTCAGTTAACTTCTGCCACTTAATCTAAGAACAATAATTGCATATATTAATGATTAATAATGATTATTTGGAATAATTATAACTACTATCTTTAATATTTGTTTCATATAGTCTTTTTTATTTGACATGTGATAGGGTTCTTTTATATAATTCTTATAAAGGGATTTATAAGTCTCTGTAGTCATACTATTTATTAACCTGTACTCTTGAGTTATTAGCACTAGATGATAGCACCAAGCATGGAGTTTTGGAAGCTGAAGACCATTTGAATTGTATTTTGAAAATATTTCAACAAATTCTCTGGTCTACTCCATAATGTAAGTCTGTGAAAATAATCATTAGTAATCAAATTTTATAAAAAGCTAACCATTTATTTGCTTTTATATCTGAAGCTTATTGCAAGAATCATAAGTAAATGATTCTTTATGGGTGGCAATATATATTCAAAGGAATTTGTAATAGACTTGGCATAGCTGTTTATTACTAATTCCTGGCCTTCTATAATCTTTAACTAGTTTATTTAATGCAAAAATAACTATTTTATTATATTTCACAATTTATCAGCTGTTACGTATATAATATCTAATATATTCTTAATTATTTTCAAATTAGGATATTGTAAAATTGAAATTAATTATTGTTTGAAGGTTTAAAAAACTTCGCTTTTGCATTTTTTATATAAAAGCTCTTTAGTATAATTAATCATATACTTAAAGAGACCAAGATCCAAGATATGCATTTGATCAGATATAATAGGCTTATATATATTGAAATTTCTAAACATTTTCATTATTTATAACAATATTTATTTTTTAGTTTTATTACTAAAATGTTATTTCTTACCTTATCTTCCAAAATGCATTATTTTCAGAATAGATTGAATAATAATGATCATCACTGCTACTAATCACTTGCTTCATCATATCTGAAGTTCTAGATGAAATATAGATTAAACCAAGATTATTTAAGTCATCCTTTGATACTATGCATTTTTCACATGGCTTTCCCGCAGATGATGGTTGATAAATGTTTGCAAATTTATCAACTTCAGCTATGTCAGCAATAATAACTGATATACATAGAATAAAGGTAATTATATTTTCATATATAACATAATAAAGCTTCAGTTCTTTATCTATAGGCTTAAGAAGAATCATTATATACTTTTGAAAAACTTCTCTTTAGAATTTTCAGAAATTTTTTGATTTTTCATTTTAGAATTCTTGGCTTTTAAGATTAGTAAATATCTGATTAGTGCCTTAGATTTTGGTTTATTTTTCTTTAAATTTAGAATGTTTTCAAGTGATAAAAATATAGGGTGCCCAAAAGATTTTTCTATATTGTCAAGAGTTGTTGTATCTGAATATAGAATAATTAATAATAAATGTTGACCAAGAAGTAATAATGATTCTTCTCATTCCTACTAGTTACAATTGTACTGTTCTTTAAAGACACATTGTTCTATTCTGTTTATTATTTTTTTTTTTCATATTAAAGAACAATTGATTAATTAATACTATCAATTATTAATTAAGACTTTATAGCCTTAATTAATAATAGATAGATGAAAGTATACTCAATGTTTTAAAATGTTTGGATAGGAACTTCTTTAAACATCATATAAGGAACAGTAGAATCATCAAGAAATTTCTTCCTGGCTTTGGTTGATGATGGAAATGATGTAGTATCCAAATTGGAGAACTTGTTAAAAAAGTTTATTATAGCATCACTAGCCGAATTTAATAAGTTATACCTAGTGTTACAAATTGTCAATTTTTTCAATTGATTAGTTGTTTCAACTAATCAATTCTTTGTATTTAATTAATTATTCTTTAGTTGATTAGTTGCAACTAATTGATAGTTAATAAATTGATTAGTTGTGACTTATAAGTTACCTATTAACTATTTCTATAAATTTGTGATAGGCATCATTAGGCTATTCCATAATTTGATGATAATACAAATTATAAAAAGCATCATCAAATAAAGCACCTTCATAGTCTTCAGATTCAACATTTGAGTACTGTACTTTATAAAAAGTATCACCAAACAAAGCATTATTATATTCTTCAATATCACTTTTATTAGACATATTTTGAGATATTTCTTCTATTAAATGAGGCATATTAACAGGTTCTATTTCTATTATATTAAGTTCATTTGAACTTAACTCTGATTGGAGTAACATTGATATGTTTTCATTCTATATTAAAAATAATCATTTAACAATTATGACAGTACCAAATATAAAGCACCTGCTATATTTCAAAATTCAGTGAAATATATCGAAAATTATCAAATACTTTTATCATTGTTTGATTATTATTAATATATAATAGTAAAAATTATTTGTTATTGCTTACTGAATCTCAAAATACTGCAAATGTATCATAATACCTATTTTGACTTTAATCGTATTCAAAAATTAATATTTGCAACTCATTAATTTGTATCGATTGATTTTTTGTATTATTTGATTTGATTTAATAAGACAAATCGAATAGTATATTATTAAGTCAAAAAAACAACCAATTTACCTTATAGTCTGTTAAAGAATTATAATCAGAGCTATATTCTAAAAGATCTCAAATATTATCATCAAACTGTTCATTTATAATTTGATTTGTAATATTTCAAGTATAAAAATGTCTTTGTGAAATATGTTGTGTTAAAGCATAAGCTTTTGAAAATTCTCAATTACAATGTTTATATTCCCAATGCATTTTGAGAAAAAAACAAGCAAGATAGAAAGAAAATTTGAAAAAAATTAAAATAAAATAAAAAGCACAAATGAGAATAGTGAAAAAAAAAAATAGTTATTAAGCAATATAGATCGTAAAGACTAGAAAAAAATAGTTAAAAAAGGTTTAAAGTGTAAAACAAATAAAGATTTTAAAAAATTGACTTAAAGTAATTATTATCAATTTTATTAAATATTTTTATTTTATTTTTTTAGGTATTAAAGTGACCTCTTTGGTCTTTTGACTTTTATTAATCACTTATTAGTATTGTGGTTCAATGAACTACTACAGGAGAGAGTACTGTTACAGGGTTGCAGCCTTCTTGGTACAATACAACCAAGTAACAAGGTCATCCAGTACAGTGATTGACTATTGCAAATATATATAGGGTAGAGGTGTAGTAGTTCACTTTACTACACAGCAGTAGACAAACAGTTCAAGATAATAACAGTATATAGATTAACTTTTTATTAATAACACACATGGTGACAACCTTGCCTGTAGGAATTACCCTAGAGAGGGAATATCACACTTTATCATTAAAAGGTCATTAGGTCTGAGTTGAAGTGTAGGAACTTAGAATTAGTAAGGAAGGGGAAAAGGTACCCTTTATATATCTTTTTACCTAGTGGGAGTAGTGGGGGTTTGAGTGACATCTCTTGATACTGTACTTGGAATAGTGGGGATTATGCAGAGGCAAGTGGAGTTTGTACAGGGATAGTTGGAACAATATTTATATGTATTTGTCATTTGTATTTAAAACACTTGGGGCATGTGTCAAGGTACTTGGGTTTGTACAGGCACACTTGGGATTGTGTAGGGACACCTGGGGATTATGCTGAGATATTTGGGGATTGTGTTGGGATACTTGAAGATTGTGTTGGGGATACTTGGAATTCTTGTACTGTGTTATTTGGCACAGTAAATTGTACTAAGATACATGAAACTTGTGTAGGGGTACTTGGGGTTTGTAAGACAATAATGACATCATAGATGTTACCCAATGTCATGTGTCTGTATCACACTTCTAACAGCCAATTAAGATTCTATTTTCTAACTACTATATACTATAATATAACTATGCTAATAACTAATAATAAATATAATATAAAATACAATAATAAATATATAACAACTACTAATAATATAATATACTATGTTATGTTAAAAATCTACTTTGTAACAATAGAAAGAATGAGTATTGGTTAGGTACAAGTAGGAGATAAAGAAAACTAACTAGAGGAGGAAACTGTATTGGAACTTTAAAAATGACCTTTAGTAATAATAGCAGAATTAGCAATAATATAAACAGCAATCCTAACAGTTTCAGAAGAAAAAACTATAGAAGTGTATATAAATAGCATTACAACATTAAGAAATATTAATAGAACAATTCAAAATATAAAAAAAAAAAGAATTCTAAAAAGAAAAAATGCAATATAGATAATAAACATTGTAGGTCTTATCAAAAGTAAGAATTTTAAGATAGAATTAATTAAAATTAAAAGTTATAGTGAAGATAAGTGGAATGATATAGCAGACTTTTTTGCAAAAAAAAAGCAACTTGTAAAAATATAATATATACAAAGAAGGTTAAGTGTAATGGGATAGAGTATTATTTAGAGTAAAAAAACAAGAAAATTAATATATTAGTAAAACTTCTGTATAAAATAATAACAAATGCCAAAATTGAAGCCAGTTAAAGAGAAACAAATCCAATAAGAACACTAGAACTAAAAACAAAAAATACATTATATAATTAATAAGTTTTTAAAAAAAAATCAACAAAACAAAAGAAGTTTATTGTAATCAAAAAATAGTACAAGATGAGTTATAGTAATCAAATACATAATAGACAGCCTACTAATGTTTAAAAAGCTAAACAGAAGAAGTTCAGAAGTATACATAATTGCAGAATACCAGATATGCCAAGCTGAAGAAAAAAAAACTTAGACACACTTAGCAAGTTGCAATAAACAAAAAAGTTTGTAAAAGTAGATTCAAAAATTATAATAGCAACAGCATGAAATTGGCTTAAAAAAGAAAAAAAAACAGAATTCTATTACAAATTTTATACAAGACATTATTCAAAAAGATAGAAGCAAAAAAATTACAAACAGAAAAGTGTTAATAAAAGAACTTATAATGCTATAAGTAGATGAAAGGCTCAATGACTCTTAAGCAAGCAGGTAACACAAAAGTGTATAGATATAGTAATAAAAATAGTATAAAACATTTTCTATAATCAAGTATAGAGAGTTTGATATAAAAAGATACAAGACTAAGAAAAAAAGACTAACATAATGAATAAAATGAAAAAGGTACTCATGTAAGAAAAAAAAAAAAAAAAAAAAAAAAAAAAAAAAAAAAAAAAAACAAAAGAAAAAAAAAAAAAAAAAAAAAAAAAAAAAAAAAAAAAAAAAAAA
>CAJVQA010000267.1:0-38217 GCA_910591915.1 Cetraspora pellucida
GCTGAATATTGACTCTAACCTTTCTTTTTTTTCTTTTTTTAAATAAATAATACAATTCTTCGCTAGATATTAGCATTAATAATTTGAATCAGATCAAGTATCACATCACTTTTTTTTGCATAAATATCACAATCTTCGCTGAATATTGACTCTAAACTTTCTTTCTTTTTTTTTTTTTTTTTACATAAATAACACAATTCTTTGCTAGTTACTAGCATTAATAATTCGAATCAGGTCAAGTATTATGTCACTTTTTTTTTGTATAAATATCACAATCCTTCACTGAATATTGACTCTAACCTTTCTTTTTTTTTTTTTACATAAGTAACACAATTCTTTGCTAGATACAGTATCAATAATTTGAATCAGGTCAAGTATCGCATCACTTTTTTTTTTGCATCAATATCACAATCTTTGCTGAATATTGACTCTAACTTTTTTTTTTTTTTTTTTAAATAAATAACACAATTTTTTGCTGGATACTAGCATTAATAATTCGAATCAGGTCAAGTATCACGTTACTTTTTTTTGCATAAATATCACAATCTTCACTAAATATTGACTTTAACCTTTTATTTTTATTTTTTTACATAAATATCACAATCCTTCACTGAATATTAATACTATCCTTTCTTTTTTTTTCTTTTTACAAAATAACAATTCTTCACTGGATACTAGCATTAATAATTCGAATCAGGTCAAATATTGCATCACTTTTTTTTTTTGCTTAAATATCACAATCCTTCACTGAATATTAACACTAACTTTTCTTTTTTTTTTCTTTTTACAAAATAACAATTCTTCGCTAAATACTAGCATTAATAATTCGAATCAGGTCAAGTATCGTGTCACTTTTTTTTTTTGTATAAATATTACAATTCTTTGTTGGATATTGACTCTAATCTTTTTTTTTTCTTCTTACATAAATAACACAATTTTTTGCTAGATACTAGCATATCTTCTTTTTATTAATAATTTGAGTCAGGAAAGTATCATGTTTCATCTTTTTTTCTTGCATAAGTAACTAAATTCTTCACTGAATACTAATTCCAATCCTCTCTTCATGTTAATAATATAGTGTATATATTGAAGTTATGCATTGTTAAATTTTATTGTAAATGGTTTTACTGTCGGTGAAATGTGTTGTTGGTGAATTTTAGTGTTGGTAAAATGAATGTATCAGTAAATTTAATCATGTCGATAAAGTAATTGTCAGTAATCTTTATGTTGATAAAACTTAGCTTGTTGGTAAAACAAGCTTGTTGGTAAATTGTTTGTCGGTGAATAAATCGTCTGTAAAATTAGCTTGTTGGTAAAGTAATTGTCATTGAAATATGGTGTCTTTAAAGTAATTATCAGTGAATCAATATGGATCCGTGTTGGAATAGTTGCTTTAGGTTTAGTATAAGTGTTAAGTTTTTCTTTGTTAGCTTTTTGTATATCTTGAAGGTTTGCATGAAGTCACTTTTTACTGTCTACTTGAGTTAATATTATAGAGTTTTTAGGTACAATGATCTTGCAGGTTTTAGTTGAGTAGGAAGATAGTGTGCATCTTTTCATTATGTTGTTTGGTTGTTCTTTTTATTGATTTTCTAGTGGGTGATAGATATGTTTTGGTTGTCTATTCTAGTAATTTTGCCAATTGTTTATTGTAATATAAAGGCAATTATCCACTTTAACTTAATTGCTGTTGTTAAAAGTATAGTGAATAGGTTGGGCTTTATAAGTAGGCTATGTAGATTTTCAGCTGCAGCAATTGTATTAATTATTGTTGTAAACCATTTGGACTTTCTTTCTCTTAGTATTTTTTGTATATTGTAGTGAAAGGCTTTCCAGGTAAGTGTTTGGTCATTGTTGTAGTTACAAAATTGTTTGATAGCTTGGATGTTATGGTTGTTAAGCTGTTTTTTTATTTGATATATATGAGACATATTGGTAAGTAGGGGCCTGCAAATTGCCTATTTTTGAGGCCCGGCCCGGCCCGCAATTAGGGTTAAAAATTTTTTTTAGGCCCGGCCCGGCCCGCATTTAGGGTTACCATTTTTTTGCCGGCCCGGCCCAGCCCGCATATGTTAAATTTTTTCTTCAGCCCGGCCCGCAAAAATTTCTTATATAATTTTACAAATTTTCAGGCCTGCACCGGCCCGCAATTATAAAGTTTTGCAAATTTTTCGGCCCGGCCCGGCCCGCAATTATAAAATTTTGCTTCAGGCCCGGCCCGGCCCGCAAAAATTTGCGGGCCGGGCTGCGGGACCCAACGCAGGCCTCTATTGGTAAGTATGAGATTAATTGAGTTACCTGAATGGACTTTTGGGATTGGCCATGGGTTGGCATCATTTATGATCTGTATTTGTAGTTTGTGTAGGCTAAGGACTGTTTTTGCAGTTGGTATATTATGATGAGATATTGGGAATACTGGTATATCTAGCAAAATTAATATATTGCAGTTTGCTGTATTTTGCAGTTGTTGGAGCCTTATGGCTAGCATTGATTGATTGAAGTCAAGATGATTAATAGTTTTGGTGAGGTTTAAAATATGTTGTTGGTTTTGAATATTGTATGCTGGCAGAGTGCATATATTTAATGGTGATGAAGAGTAGAATGTGAAGTATTTCTAAAAAGCATTGCTTTGTCTTTAGCAATACTGGTATATCAATTTGTGATTTTTTTGCATTGTTGTTCAGTAATGTATGTGTTCTGTACCTGATATGCGAAGCAGGTAAGTATGACTGCATTTATAATATAGATCATTTGTTTTTCTGTAATTTTGCATGCTTTAATTTGTGTAGAGCAAGGTTGATTTCATTAGTAATTCTATGATAAATATGTTTGTAGTTTTTTAGATATGTGAAGTGGCATCCTAGAAATCTGAAAGTTGTTTTTGGGTCCATGTTGCTGATTTGTTGGCCATTAAAGATGATGTGTTTGTCAGAGTTAGATGTGTTTGTAGTCAGAATTAATTTGTGAAGATTAACTGTAATGTTGGCCATTTTTTAGAATGAGGTGGCAGTTGTGATAATTTCTTATAGTTGCCATTTGTTTTGTGTAATCCAAGTGGTGTCATCCATGTAAGCCAGGCAGCTAATATTATTGTAATATGCTTTGCCAGTTGGTGTATTAGTTTGTAATTTGTATCTTTTATGTTGCTTAGCAATTCTTAATATCAATAGATTATAGAAGATGCACCATAGGAGTGGGTTAATGGTTTCTCTTTGATTAAGTTCATCATATATAGGATAAGGGTTGGTAGTTCCAAAGTTTGTTAGGACTGTGTTTGTTCTGTTGATAAAAATGTCTGTGATGAGATTAATGATTTTTGTAGATATAGAGAGTTGGGCCAATGCTTTGTTGAGTAGTGGTATGTGTACTGAATCGTAGGCTTTGGACATGTCTTGAGATAAGATTCAGATTTCTTTTTTTTTAGTATTTGCATCTTCTAGAATATGTGTTAGTATTTGAATTGGCTATGTCATGAAGTTGAAGAGTAAAGCTACATGATTATGAGATAAAAGAATGAGATATCTGAGCATTATGTTGTTGAGTCTGTTAGTTATTATTTTGGTAAATATTTTTCATGAATGTTTAATAAGGGTGATAGGATGGGTGTGGTCAAGCTGTCTTGTAAAAGTAGGTTTTTTAGATATAGAGTAGATGGTTGCTTTTTTTCATTAGATTAGTATAGTTTCTAATAATAGAGAAGTATTGAAAATCCACAATAGAATTTGCTTTGCTATTGAACTAAGATGTTTTAGCATTTTATTAGAGATTGCTTGTGGGCCTGATGCTTTGTTTAAAGGAGATTCTTTTAATGTGTTTTCCAGTTCTTCAGTTGTAATAGTGTCAGTTAGTGTAACATATCACTGAGAGTTTATTTTAGTAATAGGACTGTAAATTGGCTTCCAGTTAGGCCACTCTGTATTGTTGGATGAGTTTGCCTTTGTCCAGTTTTCAAAGTGTACTTGTACATGTTGTTTTATTTGTATAAGTGTTGTGATCACATTCTCTGCTTGTTTAATATTGTAAAGGATTACTGGGTCTGTGTGTCTGTATAAAATGCTATCGATCATTTTTGTTGTATTGTCTGTAAAGTTTGAGTGTCTTTTAGAGATGGCTGTTTGGACTCAGTTTCGCTAGGCTGCTTGGTTCTCAATATTTTGGGCATTATACAGAGTACTGCGGACTGTATATAGTTGGTTAACAGTATTGCTAAAGTTGGTATAAGTTAGACTATTTTCACTGAGAGTTTTCATAAAAAGATCTGTTAATATTTATATTTTTTCTAGTAGATGGTTAATTTGTATAATAATTTGTTGTGATGAGGTGGGTGGTTTAGTAAATATGAGTATGTGTATGCTTTTGTTTAGATTTTTTAGTGCAGTGTAGAGTAGTGTTGATTTTTTGGTGAATGCCAAGTGAATGTGAGGTATAACTTTTGTTGTTGAAATTGTTTCATTGGCTGCCTTTTTTATCGCTATACTAAGTTTGTGTTATTGCTTGTTGAGATTTTCAATACAAGGAGTTGAATTAGTTGGCATATTAGTTGTATTTTTTATATATGAGTTAACTTTTGTTTTAAAGTCTTTCCACTTGTTCTTGTCTATTTGTTTGTATAAATATATTGTTCTTTTCTTTTTTTTGTGTCTTTTATATTTGATTGTAAAGTTGGTATTCCAGGTTGTATGTATTATTTTATGGTTGCTTCTTGTAGATTCAGTTGGTGCCATTAGAGTTGGTGTATCAATTTGGTGTATTATGTCACATGACGTCCATATGTCATCGATTTGGCTAGATTGATTTGTTCGTTGCCAGGTAGGTGTACTAATTTCGAAATAGTTAAAGGTGCTTATGAGGATATGAATAGTAAGATAATGGAGCAAGAAAGTTTTTTTCTTACTTGTATTTGATAATAAGTTGTCATTGAAGTCCCCAGCAATAATGATATGATAGGATCTTGTTTGAGTCTGTTGTATCCATGTTATTACTGTGTTTTGGGTGCTGGTTGAGAGTTGCTAGTTGGATGTTAGTAGATAGACTGATATGATTCTGGTTTTATTGCATTGTGGAAAGAACAAGTCTATCATAATTGCAATGCCTGGGCATGTTGTGATGTTATGTATATAGAGTTGGAGTTGTGGATATAGTGCAATTGCTGTTCTGAGGTTGCTTTCTTTTATTTTTTTTGTGTCTACATTACAATTTGATGTGTATATTCTGTAGTATGGGTTTGCTACTTGGAGTTTTGTAAAAGTGGATTCTGTGATTTTTGTTTCTTGCATGCAAATAATATGAAACTTTTGTTTATAGCAATATTCAAGTCAAAGTTGTAGTTTTAGATTGTTGTTAATTCCTTACATGTTGTAAGTACATATTATTAAGTTATTAATATTAATAGGATTGGTGATAAGCTGGTTTATTGAGAAGGTACAGGTTGGTGTTGATGTATTCGAACTGCTAGAGTGTGCAGTCATGGTTAAAACTTAGATAAGAAGATCTTCCAGTTTGGTTCTAGAAGGAGTGGTAGTGCTAGAAGAATATCTGGAATGTTGTTGATGATGAAATGTTGTTGTAGTAGTTCTAATATGTCCTTTGCCTTTGTTTGTTATGTAATTGGAATAGGTGTTTGAGTAAAGTCTATTTTTTTTATATTTAGGTAGTTTTTGATTTCTGTTGGTGAGTTTGGAATTGCAAGTTTAGGTGAGTTTTTGTTTTCATCTTGATCTGTGTTTTGTATGTCTGTTTGTTTGATGTTTTCAGGTATATCAATTTAGGTGTCTAAAATGCAATAAAAGTAGTATGTTTGTCTTAGTGTTCTGGCTGTATCTACAAATTCTTTAGTTAATGTTATGGGGATTGTGATATTGAAGTCTTCAATTTCCTGTAGATTTTTAGGTAGGGTAAGTTTGTCTGTGGGGTTTGCTAGCATTATGCTAGGTGGTAGGAGAAGAAAGAACTTGTAAATTGGTCTATGAATCATTTTGCTTGTTGGTTGTCTGTTATTGAAAAAGTAAATGCATTAGGTATTCTAATTTTGTTGGTATCTTTTGGAAGAGATGGCTTGGCTTTGATGTAATTGTTTGAAATATTTTTGAAAATAAATTCTTCTCTGAAGAGTTCTATGACTTGTGTGATATCTGTGTCTAGATCTTGTAGGTCTAATGGGAAATAGAGTTTGTATTTGCTGCTGAGATCTTGGTATGCTAGTAGAAGTGATTGTTTAGGGAGTGGTAGGTTAAAGTAGTTTGAGAGTATAGTTTTACAGGTATAGAAGTCTTGTAGTCTTTTTTTGTAGAATGCTAGGTTGTTTAGCTAGCTTCATTTGGTGATTGGGAAAAGGTGTCTCACTGCAGAGTCTAGGTCCTGTATATTCTTTGGAGTTGGATCAAGTGTAATAAAGTATTCTTGTGGTAGTTGTTCGAAGTTATATAATTTATATAGTGCAGTTACTATTGCTTTTGTTTCTAATCTTTGTTTAATAAGAAGGCTAAAAGGAAGTATTTGTAGAATTTTACTAGAGATTTCTTTTGGGTTCACAGAAAGTAGATCCAGTTGTGCAGAGAAGACAAACTGTATTGCATCTTGTATATCTTGAAAGTCAATTGGAGTTTCATTTCTAGTAAAGTTTTTATAGTATTTGATTAAGAAACAGAGGGTTCTGGGCATATTTGTTGTAAACTTAGTATTAGTTAGATAGTCGATCATGATTTTTTGTTTGAGTTTCATATGTATGGTATCTCTAATTGCTCTAGTTGTTATTGTAATTTCGTGAGCTTTCTTGTAGTTGTCCATTGCTGTCTTGAATAGGTTTTCATAAACAGTCTGGTGCTAAGGTATCAAGCATTTATCTCTTGTGAAGGTAAGGAAAAATGCTAGGTCTTGATGTTTGAATTTAGCTTCAATAGCTGGGTAAAGTAGAAAGTTAGTGGGTTTGGTAAGTAGTTTATGTTCTACAAGGTCATAAATTTCTTTTTTTTTGTTTTTAGAGCAGCAATAATTTCATCATAGTTCTATAGTTCTTTGTTGAAAAGCTGTATGATTTTTTTTTGCAGGTTGTTATATATACTATTTATTCATTCTTAGGTATGGTCTATTTCCATGTTATCATGTGTCATGTTTTGTGTACTGATATTTCTTTGTGTTATTTGGCTGTAAGTAGAGAGCTTTTGTTCATCAGGATTGCTGGCTATTGTAGCAACAGATTCGGTTTCCATATTTAGGTTATTAAAGTTTGTTTGTTCTTTGGTCTCAAGTTTGTTTTGTTGTATGTCTGTAGAGTCTAGACTGTTTGGTGTAGGCTCTGTCAGGGACATGTGCTCTGTTTTGCTACTGCTGCTTATGGTAATATTTGTGTAGTCATTGTGAGAGATAGTAATGTAGCTGTTATCAGTGTCTATAATTTCTGTTAAGATGTTGTCAGAACCAGTTTGAGTGAGTTTGTTGTTGTTGTTGTTTTCATTTAATAATGTCATAGTGGAATTTGTTAGGGGTAAGCTGGGTTGTTCACTTTTTTTGTTGTTTTGTAGTCTAAGGAGAAGTGTGTGTCTTTTTTTTGAAGGTGTGTATGAGTATGTAGAGTCTTGTTAGTTGTTGCCTTTGTTTTTTTCAGAGTAAAGTATTGCTAGTGTTTGCAGTTTGTTTCTTTATTTGTAGTTGCAGTTTAGTCTCAAATAAGAACTAGAATGTGGGCCAACTGGCCTGTGTTCATTTTCTTTATCTATGGTGATGTTAAGAGTTTTTTTTTTTCTTTTAATTTTGCCTTATATTATAATTATGCTGCTTGTTATATGTATCTAATATGGCCCCAGAGCCAGAAAAAAGCTAAAATCTATATTTATTTAGTTAGTATACTAGTTAGAACATAACTTATTTTTGTCGATTATTTTTTACTTAGTGTTTTTTGATCTGCAAGAAAGAGTTTTTTCAGTTTTTTTTAAATAAAAATTTTACTCTCAAAGTTTTTAGTTATTTTTAAACATTTATGTACTTTTTTATTTAAAAGTAAAAGATTGGTGTAATAATAATCTTGTATTATCACTATCTTCTAAATTTTTCTAAATTCTATTTGTGCATTTTTTATTAGGATGTATATAAGTTTAGATTTGATTAACTGATTGCTTGTTGGATATGACTCTAATAGACTATTCATCTTTTTAAAAGAATAGTACTAATAAATATAGGGTGAATCATAGTCTAGACAACATTGCCTAATATAAAGTAACAAATAAATATTTGATTATATAAATGTCAAACCATAATATTTTTCAATTAACTATACTATATTTATTAGCCAATTATATGCTTTATCTATGTTACTTTGCTTGACTATTTGGCTTATTAATGAATTGCATATATAGACATAATTAAAAATAATTTTTTTATTTCAAAGATCTAACATATTTTATACAAGAAATGTATAAACTTAGTAGAATATTTTTTATTAATCTGCTATAAATCAATTAAACCTTTCTGATCTATATATAACTTTTGATGAAATACAATCTATATTAGCAGAAACTTTAATATTTGATATACATTTTTAATTGTTAAAGTTTAGTATTGTCAAGTTTGTTATAATTTAATAAGCACTATTTTATTATTTACTTGCTGATGCCTAAGAATAAGCAATACAATGGATTAACTATTATAAATTTAACTAAATTAAAATATTTTAGCTAATATAGTTTTGATTATCTTATTTCTATATTTTTAATATGTTGTTCATATTTATTTTTATTTGTGCAATGTAACTATTTTTTTGTATTAAAATATTGTAAGATATCTATAGAATTAACTATTTCTTTATATCTTCAAAACCACTGTAGTAATTTCTTTTAGTATTAGAGTTATATTTTGAATTTTTTAGACAAGAATAGCATTTAACTACATGACTTGCATAATTATAAATCTTTCTTGCAGCAGAACATTATTAGCAGATAATATTAATGCTATATATATTTTTCTTGCTTTATTATATTCAAATGTTATAGGTAATTCTAAACCTAAGAAAAATTCTAATAACTTATTAACAATTAGTACAAGATAGTGTTAATTTGATGTTTACTAAACTTATTAGGTTTTGGTATAATACCTAATGTTAAAATATTGTTTGTTTTAAATTATTTTTCATAAAGTAAATTACATAAAACTTTATAAATTACCCTAGTACTATAAACTGTATAATCGAATGATTAGAATTAATCAATATTAAGAGCTAGACTAATATGGATATTAAGGTTGTTATTTGTAAAAAATAGTTGAGAATCATCAGGATTAATCAAAAAGTTTTTTCAAATATTATTCTTATTATGTTTGAGAAAATTTTATTTGAAATATTTCTATTACAAGAATGCTATAACATATTCTCAAAGCCTAGTTACTGATATATTATATAAAGTTGTTGTCTTATACTTCCAACTAGGTAAAGTTTTAATAGTCTTAATAAAGATCCTTCTTTAGTTTTTATAATCTCTACTAATAGTTTATTACAGGTTAATCTTTGAAATAATGATCTATGTTCAGAATATTATACATGTATATATCTTTTGCATACAGGTTTATTATTTTTTTTTTTTTTTTAATATTAATAGTAAGGCCATGTCTCTATCTTTATTGAATATTTAATTGAGATTTTACATAAAGTACAATTCTGCTTTTAAAATATTATAAAAAGAATAGAAGCTCAGACTAATTTATCTGTAACCTAAACCAACCAGAATGGCCAAGGCTCACTTAGATTTGAGTGTTAGTAATTATGTATAGGTGATTAGTTTAATATTTAATCTATTGAATATACCAGGAGTTTATTTTTAAACTAATAGAATTGAGTGAAAGAGAATGTAATGAAAGTGAGACAGCATTTGAAGGTGTGTTATATTTAGAAGTTTGAGCTGTAAATCTTAAAATACAATATGAGATCCAGATTTTGTGATAAATTTGTTAGTTAAGATGAAGTAAAAACTTGTTAACAAGTATTGTAGCTACTTTTTTAGATGACAGATTTGCAATAATGTTAATAAGTTCAATTGTTATTAGACCTGTTAGAGTTAAAAAGATTGAAGATAAATCTAGTATGCTGTAAATAGCCATACTACTCAATAGCTTAATTTGGTTATATAAATTGGTTATAGGTTTTAAGTGTTTTAGTGTTTAAAATATATTGTAATGAAATATCTATAAGGCTGTATAGCAATTGATTAGATAAACAAGTTGTCCAGTAGAGATGAAAACTGATTTGATGACATTGGTAACAGATAGATAAGTGTAAGTAATATCATTTGTATAAAATGTGTGGAGTAAAAAGATCATCTAGTAGAATTTTGATTCTAAAGGATTTAAGAATAGAGGACTAAAAGCTGTATGAAAAGTTTGAAATTTTTTGATTATTGTTGATGTATAGCCAGGTAGCTTGCCAATTAACTTGGTTAAGGATTTTGTGCCATTTTTGAAAGCAGTTTTGTGTAATCTATAATATTAAAATATGTGCATAACATATTGTGTGGATACTGTAATGAATAGGTAATTCTAAGAAAAAGTTTTCAAAATTTAAAGTATATGCAGGGTTGTAGATATTGTAGAATATAAAGGTAAGATATAACAGATTATAATAACTACATGCAAGTTAGTCTGCAAGGTTATTGTACTGATTGTCCTGATAAGTAGTAACTTTGTGAAAAATAATATGAATGTTGTATGATTTGACAAAGTTAATAAGTGTATTCTATAATAAAAAGTATGGTGTGTATGTATAAAGTAGAGTATGAGTTGAGTTTAAAAGACTGTAATATTTAGAAATTACAGACTGTGAATCAGTATATATGTATATAGTACAATTTCTAGAAGCAGTAATAAGAGCTGTTAAGATAGCAGTAAGCTCAGCTTTAAATAAGCCAAGCCAGTATTTTATTTGGGCTTGGAAGGTATGCAGTATATTGTTGTTTATAATTTGGACCCATCTGATGCCCATAGAGCATTGTAGGGTACTCAGATTGATGACAGAGCCATCTGTATAAAAATGAAGTTCTGATAGTTGTGCATTGTAGTGGTGATTTGTTGAAGGTTTTCTGTTAAAGTACTGAGTTCAAATATTGTTAGAATTAGGTATATTGTAATGTTGATATTAGGGAAGTTAGGAATTTGAATAGGATGTCAAATTGCAATAGAGTACATAAGATCAAGGTGATTGGCATTGAAGTTAAAGGTTTTGTTGTATGTATTGACTTGATCAAAAAATCTAGAAGAGAGATTAATAGAAATATTGATTATGCATTTGTTGGCAAATGTGTAAGAATTAAGAGAGCAACTTGGGCATATTGTTGATTGAATAAGTGAAAGTAGATATAGATAAGTAAATTGTTATTCAATATGGAATTGCTAGTGAGTAATAAGGAAGGTTCCTAAAGAAGAGAGCTGTCTTCTGGCTTTGTCAGTAATAATTTGATTATCAAGTACTGTAATAAGTCATGGTTTTTTTCTTAGAGAAAAGTGTCTAGTTAAATAACTATAGTAGTTTGTATTGGGTAAGTGTGGTTGTTTGCTTTTAGAAATTTTGTTTATATGTGTAGATATGTGTTTTCAGTCCAAAAGACATGAGTTATCAAATGTAGTTAGTTGATCTAAGTAAAGAATACAATGGTATCTAAGTTGTTTTTTGAAGGTTGAGTATTTTGAATGTAATGAAAGTAATGATTCAAATAAAATGGATCCTTTTTGATTAGTATATAGAATATTATATAATAGGTTTGATGAAAATGTAATACCAAAATGGTTAAAGAGTTAGATAATTTTAAAATTAATAGTATATTTGTTAGGTCCATCAATGATAGAATTATCATATATCAGAATACTAGTAAATAATCACAGGTTGTTCTGAAGTTGCTAGAACTAATGCAAGTACTTATTTCTAATAGATCAGAAGAATTAAGTCTTTTGATAAAGTTTGTAATATAATGTTGTAGTTGAATATCCTATATATTACAAATATTATATAGCTGGAGGTAAAGTAATGTGCTAGTGGAAATTGTGTGACTAAGTTTGGCTTTATGTTTAACAAGTTTTATATAACTTGTAAGCATTTTGTTACATATGTATTGATTAAAAACAATGTTATATAGTTGATATTCGATTGTGGAAATAATGACAGTATTAATAATGTAATGTGCATATGTATCAGTAATTTGTTTGGTACTTGTGATTTTAACAAGGTGTAATGATTCTGCAGTGATAAGTTTGGTTTGTTTGGCTTGTTTGTTATTAAGTATAAACCAATATCTGAGAAATTTAAATAGTTTGTTTGATAGATGAAGGTTGAGAGGATGGTTGTTGTATATGATAAGGATATAGTTAGTTTGTTTGTTATTGGTTGTAAGTAGTGATGGATCAGTCTTTGTAAAGACTGAGACTGGACCGTAAAGGACTGAGAACTGAATGATTTTCGATCTTCAGTCTTTAATGGTTCAGTCCTGGTCCAAACAATGGTCCTATGATAGCTGATAAAAAAAATGATGAATTAAAATAATAATCATAAGTTAGTTAATAAAAAATGATAAATTAAAATAATGGTCATACAGCAATTAATAAAAAATAATAAATAATAAAAACAATAATAAATTAATAAAAAAGAAATAACAAATTATTTTTTTTTATTCTTTTTAACAATGAGTAATAATCAAGAATTGTTACCTTTATTTTCCAATATTTTACAAAATATTGAAATGCCTAATAATACTACTATAAGCAGTTCTCTAATTAATGAGCCTCTAGTTTCTAATGAATTAAACATTGATGCCTTAACTTATAATAATAAAATTGCTAAAACATTAATATTTAATAATAAAAAATCAAAAAAGCACAACAAATCTACTGTATAGCAATATTTTAGCATCAACGATCCAGACCATTCTGATTTTTTTGACTATTCTGTTTGTGATAAATGTGAAACTGTTTTTGCATCTGATACTGCAACATCGACTTTAAGAAGGCATTTAAATTTACATAGAATAATTGCACCTACACAAGGAAAAATAGTTGTAAATAGATAAAAAAAAAAAAATTAAATTAAAAAAAAAATAAAGCTAAAATAATTAATATTAAAATTAAATATTATTTTTATAAATAGACAACCTAATAATCTATATACAGAATATGAATAACAAGAACGATAAAGTTGTTCTTAAATGAATAATTTGTAATTTAGAGTCTTTTGATGCTGTAGAAAGTGAAGAATGGCACTTAATGATCTCTAAATTTGATCCAAAATATATATTTTATAATCGATATACTATAAGCAATCATGTAATAGTACTTTATCAAGAACAAAAAGAAAGCATAAAATTGTTAGTTAGTAAAATTCCTGAAAAAGTTTCTTTTACAGCCAATATGTGGATAGCATCAAATGGATCAGTCTTTTTAAGCTTAACAATTTATTACATTGATTCTTTTTGGGTACTTAAAAAATTTCCTTATTGACATAATTCCTATAACAGTGTAACATACTGGACTTAATATGGCTAATGCCATTATATCAGTACTTGATGAATTTAATTTAACTACTAAAGCACTAGCATTAACAACAGACAATGCCTTCTCAATGATCTTTTGTGGTGCTTTAATGATAGCAGAATTAGAAAAGGAGTTCAATAATTTAAACTTTGCTCAATATTGCTGCTTTGCCCACATATTAAATCTGGTAGTTATAAAAGAAATTAAATTAGTTGATTCATCTATTGAAAAAATTAAGTCATTAATGAGTTACATTAAATCTTCTCAACTAATAAGTGATGATTTAAAACGTTTGTGTAAAGCAAAAATTTAAAATACTTAGCCCCAGAATTGGATGTGAAGACACGATGAAACTCTGTTTATTATATATTAGAAAAAATGAAAAAAAATGGAGTCTGCCTTAAAATTACTCTCTACTAATAATTTATTAATTAACTAATAATATCCTAGTAAAGAAGATTGTATCAATATCAATGATACAATACTTCTTTTAAAACTATTCTAACATGCAACTTGTTATCTTTCAGCATTCTGATATCCAACACATAGGGCTGTTCAGTTTGTCTTTCTTGGAATTCAAGAACATTTGATTCAATATTCAAATATAGAAAGATTTATACAGCCTAAAATGGCAAATGCAATTTATAAGAAATTAAAAGAATATTTTGGCCAATTATGGATGAAGCATCACAAGTCTCATCTTTATTGGACCCAAGTGTAAAATTATCCACATTTAGTAATAAGATAGAAAAAAACTGAGTAAAGCAACTAATTCTAAATCTTCCAGGATATAGATTAAAATCACAATTACTAGTAATTACTTTAGTAGATGATTTTATTAATGCACAAAGCTATTTTCAGTCATTATAAAATAACAACACAGTCATTTCTAATACCTTTTCTACATATTTTGTTCCTTCTGCCTATTCTATTTCTTCTGATCCTTCTAATTCATTCACCTAACCAACTTATTCTACTTCTTTTATTCCATCTACCTTATCTAGTATCATTACATTTAATGCTTCTTCTAATTCTTGTATATTACCAGCAAATGTATCATCAAATAATCTACAAAATGAACTAGAAAAGTATTTACTATTGTCTTTGGAAGATAATTCAAATTTGTTAGTGTGGTGGCAAGTGCAGAAGGATTATCCTACTTTAAGTTTAATTGCAAGGGACTATTTGTCCATACAAGCTACTAGCATGGCTTCAGAACAGCATTCTCTATAGCCAGTCTGACTATTTCAACCAAAAGAAATAAATTAGACAATGAATCTGCCAGGGCAATTCTGTGTCTAAAAAGTTGGCTTCAAAAAGAAATTTGAACTTTGGACAATTAGAAAACTATTGTAATTATATTATTGCATTAAATTATTACACTTTATATTAAATTAGTTATTAGCTTTATTAAATTAGTTTTATTAAATTTGCTTTATTAAATTTGCTTTGTATAAAAAAACAATAGTACATTTACAATAAATATTTAATATATATTTATATATATATATATGTCACATTAATAAAATATAATGATAAGAATGTATATGTCTTGTAGCCTAAATATTTACAATAAATATTAAAAATAATTCTTATCATAAGACCAATTTTAAAACTGAAAGACAGATGGACTGGACCAATTAACACTATTAAATCGGTCCTACAGTGACCGAGATGGACCAGAACGGACCAATCCATCACTAGTTGTAAGACAGATTTGGAGTAATTGATTTGCATATTAGCCATGTTAAAAAATGATTCAGTTGCAGAAAGAATTTGTGATAGTTCTTGTTGTAAGAATGAAATTCAAAGAGTATTATTCATGTAGACAAGAACTGAGCAGTATAAGCTAAGCTTATTATATGTTTGATGTTTTAGGTTAGTTAGCCAAAAGACTTGTATAGTGTAGTCATTGAAGTTGTTATAAATGTATGAGATAAGTGAGTTATAATAAATTCTCTATAAGAGAGAAGTGATAGTTTCATCCTGATCAATTCCATTGTATACAGAATATGATAAAGTAAGTTCAAGATTTGTAATGACTTGGTTTTGTCGATTATAAAAGATGTTAGTAATAGCATTTATTATAGAGTTAGGAAGAGCAAGATGTTGTAAAGATTTTTAAAGAAGAGTAATATTAACTGAGTCATATGCTTTACTCATATCTTGAGATAAGAGCCAAATTGGTTTGTTGTTGCATAATGCATCTTCAATAAGGTTATTAAGTATATGAATTGGTATAGATGTACTGTTGTTAGGTAGAGCTATATAATTGTAGAGTAAAAGTATTGAATATTAAGAAAACACAGTACTGATTCTAATAGTAATAATTTTTGTATAAACTTTTCAAATATGTTCGATAAGACTAATAGGACAAGTGAGACTTAGATCATCATTAAATGTATTATGTTTTGGAATCAGATAGATTCTGCTATGTTTTTATTGTTTGAGAATTTGACTTGAGTTAAAGCAATGATTGAATAGGGCTATGATAGCTTTAATGCAGGTAGTATCTGCATGTTTAAATATTTTATAGCTGATACCTGTAGGTTCACAAGCTTTTCTATTTGGAAGTTGTAACAAGGTTTGAAGAACTTTATCTTCTGTATTAGAAGAGTTAAGAAAGTTGTACTATTGGGTGTTGATATGTGATTGTGGTTAATAATATGTATGCCAGAAGCTATTAAATAGTGCTTGGTCAATTGGTCAATATGTAGTTCAGTTATAGAAGTGAAATTGTATATACTGTTTTATAAGTTTGAGGTCTGTAATAAGTTGGTCAGGAAGTTTGATGTTAAAAAAGTGAATAGGAGCTTTGTATTGATTAAGAATACTGTTTATAGCTTATTTAGTGTATGTTGAAAGTGATTCACATTTTTTTTTAGTTGCTTGTTGGATTTGTTGATAAAGTAGTAATGAGTTTTCTGTATGATGAGCATGATAAAGTTGTTTCCAAATATCTTGTACATGTTGGATCCATGTATGAGTTTGAGAATTATCATCTGATTCAAAAGTTTGAAGGTCACAATAGAATTTATTATTAATAGTTTTAATCCTAGAGTTTATCATGTTCATGTTAAGGTTGTTGTAAGTATTTTTAACAATTTTTATTAGATGCCCAAGCTCTTTAAGTAATGTGTAAATTAAGGTAGAATTAGAAGAATATTGATGATTGTAGCTGCATTTATGAGTTTTTTTGTTGAGAATAAAATGTATTGCAGTATTAATTATTGAATGTTCAATCTTGTACCAAGTAGTTTTAATGCTTTTATTGGTATTACTATTGAGTGATGTATTGTAGAGACTAAGATTGTGAAAGAGAAGGTCAGAAAATTCTGTCCATTTTTCAGTTGACATAGTTTTGTAATTAAAGATTCTGTGACTAATGCCAGTATGATAATATAAAGACTTGCTATATGTATTAGTAAAAGTCCAGGTAGATATAAAAATAGAGTGGTCACTAAGTGTTGAGATATTGCTATCGTTAAGTTTGTATAAAAGAAAGAATTGAATATTAAATGAATTAGTCCAGATATAATCAATATGGCTGTGGCTAGTATTATTTGACTATATAAAGTGCTTGTTATCAATATATGCATCAAGATCAAACATGTTGAAGTGGTGTAAATAATTAATAAGTTTAAATTTAGATGAAGATCTACAGATATTATTATGTATATTAAAGTCTTCAAGTATTATTGGATGAAGGTTATATTGAAGAGCTTGTTGAATTTATATAATAGCAGTATTTTGTATATTGTTATATTTTTGCATATTAGTAGAAGAAAGGTAGATAGCTACAATCTAAAGTTTAATTTCACTTTTTAAAAATAGATCTAAAGCAATTACTCTACCAGAGTGTGTTTGGCAGTTGTGTATATGTAGTTGTAAGTGTTTTTGAATCATAATAGCAGCACTTTCTGCTGAATTTTTTGGATTGGCCCAGAAATAGATGAATAAGTTGTTATTATGAAATTGAAAATTAGTACTGTTAGTGATTTTGGTTTCAGTAATAGAAGAGATATAGATATTATTGTGAAAACAATAATTTTGCCAAGCTTCTTTTTTAGTTATTGTATTATAACCTCTAACATTGTGTGTACAAATATTTAAATAAAGGTCATGTAAAGTTTGTGTAGATATAGATACTTGTAATGTAGTATGACTATTAAGAAATAAATCAGGTAAAATAAAAGTAGAATTTGAGAATTTTGATCTAAAAAAAAGGTTGTAAAAGATAGAAAGAAGATAAAGATGGATAACAGTATAATTAGGTAAGAGAAAGTCATTTGGAAAATATATATGAGTTTCATTATATGTATTGCTAACAGAAAAAATAATGCTAGAGATAGTGTTATTATGATTATGTTTGTCAATATGTTGTAAAAGAAATTAAATGGTTTGACTATGAGAAAAAAGTAGTAAGTTGTAATAAAGAAGAAATTTGTTAAAATATGTATAAAGATTATAGGAGCTTAAAGATGTTGAGAATGATCTTCTGAGATTGTCTTCTGCAGGGTTGATCACCATATGCTCAGCTCTTACTGCTGTGCAAGGTACTAAAGTCTGCCCTATGCATTAAGTTTGACCATTATTATCTTGGCCTTTCATATAAATAGGCTTTACTACCTGTCTACTTATTTCATTTTTCCTATTAACTACTTTGGATGTATCATTTAATAGGATGGCAGCTGCATCTATAAGGTTTATTATCTTTTTTATAATTTTTACATCCAATAATCTATAGAGTTTATGATACTTTGAGCATGTAACATATTTTTTATATTTAGTTAAGATATTTAAAGACAATTTAGCTGTAAAAATGAAAGTTAAAAAAATATTAATCTTATTTATTTTAAAATATATAAGTATATAGTGAAGAAACTTAATTAATGCTTTAGTTTTAACATCAGGTATATTAAATTATTGCTAATATTTTATTATTTATAAGATGATCACTTCATTCTTATTACTATTACTAAAAGTGAATAATAGATCAAAAATTTCAAGATTAATTTCTAGTAGAATAAATTAATTGGTTTATAACTTTTTTATAAATTTTTTGAAGATTTATTTGCAGTATTATTTAAGTTATTTGAAGAATCACTTAGTAAAAAGAAATCATTAGACTCTTTATTTCAAATTATCATAACATTATTATCATTAGATAGCTAATATATATTAAATGATGATGATTCTTCTAAAGGTTCTTTAATATTTATTTTTTTATTATCATCAACAGGTGAAGGTTATTTAAATGTATCTTTAGCTGGTTTTTCAATAATTGGTAATTGTTCATTAAATCATCTTCAAGAAATATATTTATAGAATCTGTGCTCAATTTTATATTATTTTCATTACTAGTTATACTATCTTTTTTATTAGTAGTACTATTTTTATTATTTTTTAATTCATTGCTTTCTATATTATTACTTGTACTATCTTTACTTTTTGATTTATTAGTTTTTATATAACTGCTATCAAAATGATTATTATCTGAATCTTTAACATCACTATCTTTTTCTTCTGTATCTTTATTTTTTAAACTTTTATTTTTTGAATTATCATGTTTTGGAAGTTCAGAAAGTAGCTCTCTTTATGTTTACATTTTGATAATAATTATTCTTTACTTATACTAGCATTTCCAATATTGGCTAAGACCATATGATCTTATTTAGTTCTAAGATTAACATATTTCCTATTACATTTTGAGCAATAATATTGTACTTTTTTTGATTTGTGTACTGATTTTTTTTTACTAAATAACATTATTATTTACTATTATATCTTTAATATTTTTACTAAATTTTTAATAAGCTTATATATTATGTAAGTAACTGTTTTAAATACTTTTTATAATAAATATTTAAGGGTAGAGTTCACATAGATCACTTATCATATGACTTTAATTGTAAATTTTTTTATTTTGGTATTTAAAAATGTTTTTACTAACTTAACTGCTTTTAAGCTTTTAAGCAAAATTGTAAAACAGAGTTTTATGATTCTAATGATAGTAGAATCATTAAATTCGGATTAAAATTCGTTGAGATAGGTTTATTTAAAGATTTGGTATTATAAATCTATTATAAAAATCATATGATAATCATATGATAATCAACCAATCAGAATGTTACCACCGAGAATTTGGATTTACCACTGAGACTTTTACGATATATACAAGTATAGTTTTTTTAAAATAATATATATTATAATTTTTTATTATAAAAAATAAATCATTTTAATTTATATATCCTAAAAATTTAATAAAATTTTGATATGTTTTTAAAAAATTTTATTAGTACCATATTTTTACTTACTATGTAAATCTGAATTTACTGCACAAATCATATGACAAATGATCTACATGTACTCTACCCTTAATATATATAAAACAATAGTATTAATATTTAATAAAAGTAGGATAAATAATATATATATTTCAATTACTAACTAATTAATCAAAATTAAATTTTCTTAATAATATAAATAATATATAAATAATAGCTTATTTTCATAACACATTTATTCTTTTCTTATTAAAACATGTTTTTTTTAATCTTTGGCAGCCTTGCCAATTACTTTTATTAAGTGTCTTATATATATAATTTGTACAAAGTTGGCTTAAATTCTGGCTTGATATCTCCCAGCTGCTTCTATAAGTGCCTAAGAGTGGTCTGCTATACTGGCCAGACAGTAGTCTGGCCAGAGAGCTATACCAAGCTAGTCATTAGAACTATAAAAAAATTGTCTTATTTTTCTTTCTATATAATCTCTAACTGAACCAAACCAAAAACTTTGTATTTTTTCTTCTTCTTCTTTTTTCTTTTCTTTTATAGCTTGGCCTTGGTCTTTTTCTAAAACTCTATTATCTACCTCTTTTATTACATTTCTTACTGTATCACTTCATGGATTGTTCTCTTTCTTTTTTTTGTCTGCAGAACTAATTCCATTTGCCTTTTCACATTTAATAACTACTTCACAGTGTTTTTTCTATATATCTTCAAAAAAACCATTCTATACTGTATTTGTCTATATTGTTATAAACTCTTTAGCTTCTTTGAGGGTTGGGTAAGACTTTTTATTATTATTTTGGTTTTTTCTTGGACAAGCCCTTTCATGCTTTTGGATCTACATTCTTTTTCTCTTCTGCTGAATTACTTCATAAGATTTTATTAGTTCTAATTTGCTTGTTTTCTTCTGAGTTTCTTCTGAAAAAACTGTCCAAGCCAAATTAATAGCTAAGTTTTTTGTAATGGCCTAACCATTTTCATAAGCTTTACATAAAACTAAGTGTTCTTGGTCTTCTTTTTAGTTTTTATTACAAAGAATACAATATAGCATTTTGTATATGTTAAGACATCTTTTCGCTAGAGTTTTCAGTATTAGTAGTTTTTCATTAACATATTTGATTAGAGTTGTGATTTCTCTATTCTTTTTCATATTTGTACATTTAACTCCACTATGACTTCTAACTTTTTTCCATAGTAGTGACCAGTCATGTTCTTCTTTTTCTTCATTTGGTTCTAATTTTTGAACAGTTGATATAAATTGCCATTCTGAGCCAATCTTAAAATCTAAGATATCTTTAACAAATTGTCTTGTTGGCTCTTCTACAATTGTTTCTTTTCAGCAAAGTGATACATTTGAACAAGGTGATAGCATTACTATAATCTTATCTCTATTTTCTATACTACTTCCTTCTTTTGCTATTTTATCTACTCTAGTATTTTATTTGTTATCACTATGTCCCTTTACTTTAACTAATTCTAATTCTATCTTCTTTACTTCGAGTAGCTTTATTATACTTTTTTTCAAGTCATATTTCTTTTCTTTGATTCATTGTCTGCTTCTTTTTAGCTTTTTTTCTCTTTTAAGACCTGATATTGCTCAGTACTATCTGTATAGATCTTAATTCTTCTTTTTTTCAGTGTTATTAGAATTACTAACCAAATTGCAAGTAGTTTTGATTTTGTTAATGAGGGCCAATTTCGAGCACCTATAGCATCTTCATCAATTACTTTTCCTTTTTTTGTATCTACTTGTATCCAGCCTGCTCTATGTAGTTGATATCTGAAGCATTGTTTATTGCTACTTTCTTGAGCAAAACATCAGTATAGAAGATAAGTTTATTATCTGTATTTAATTGGTTTTTTTGGTTCTTAGAAATAAGAAGTTCTTTTATCTCTTTGCTTAGCTGTTGTTTTTTGATCAATTCTATATCCAAATCATGACATTATATCTTTGAGCTGTGCTTCTGATTTATCTATTTTAGTTCTGCTTTCTTGTTGCTAGCTGTATATTATTTTTTTGTCTATTATAAGTTGTAGGTCTTCACCTTTTCTAATAAATCTTGATAGCAAACCTTGAACTTTTTCTCTGTAACTCAATTTTTTACAACTTTTAAGTTCTTTTATATAATCAAGATTACATCCTTTACATTTTTTAAGAACTTGGTTTATTTTACTTTTGACCAATTTGATCTTCCAGTGTTCTGTAAGTACTTTTTTTGGTGTATTTATAACTACTTTCCTTATTGAAAAGTTATTAGTTTTTTTTTCTTTTGATAATTTTAACACTATTCATTCTCTTTTTCTGTTATTCCTTAAGTAACTATAAAGTGGTGTTTGAAGTGCTTTTCTGTTTACACTTGGTAATACATATTCAGGTTTTAATTGTTTGTTATTTTTGTCTTCTAATATTGTTTCTTCGATTTTTTTAAACCAGCTGACTGTTCTACCTTTGCTCAATTCTCTTCTTAATAATTTAAGTTGATGCCAAGATTAAGTCTTTTTAGTGCTAGAGCTGTCTGAAGAGTAAATTTATTTTCTAGTACTTCTGTGATTCTTAATTCTTTATTTTTCTTCTTAATGTTTATATTGTTAAAATAGAATGACATTTGCAAGTTCTTTGCTTTTAACATTGTTTGACATACTAGATTATTTTTTCATAAATTGCTATATACTTTTGGTGCAATTTTATGCCAATTTTCTTCATTATGCCTATAAGTAGAAGGCCTTAGTTTACTCAGATTTTTGTAAGTATCTCTTTTGGCCTAGTTGAATTAAGTCTTGCATGTAAACCTGTAATTTGTTTTGCTACTAGTTGATTCTATAGTGCATTGCAGTTGCCCATATTTCTGTGTATAATTATGCTATTGCTTACTGTTCTTGCAAGTCCTAGTTTGTGCTTGGCTAAACCTATTATAGGGCTTTGAATCACTTTTATTATTCTTTTAGACAATTTTGTCATTTGGAGCATATAAGTTAACTTTAACACTATACACATATTGTTTATATAAGATACTTACATGCCTGTCATTTTTTTTTGTATTTAATAGCCTTGTTGTTGAACATACTAGTTCTTTTGTTCTTGACTTAATTTGGTTTTCATTAAGTTTGCTGTTAAGCCAAATTCCCAAAAATCTTGTAATTTTGGTTTTTTCTTTTTTATATATCTATTCATTACCAAGTTTAATCTTTTTATTTTCTTTAGATTCACTTGGATTTGTAATTATTAGCTTTGATTTTTTTCCATTTATTTGGATATTGTTTAGTTCAAAAAAATCTTCTGCAATTTGTAATGTCTGCTTCATTTGCTTTCAACTACTTACTATCCATGTTGTATCATCTGTGAAAGCTACTACTGCTTGTCTCTAGCTTGTTTTTGTTGAGTAGTTTAAGCTATTGTTGTATGGATTTGAAACTTCTATTGTGTAGCCTAGGTTTGGGTCTTTTTGGATTCTCTCAAGCAAAAGATCATA
The DNA here is from genome assembly GCA_910591915.1 of Cetraspora pellucida. Taxonomy (NCBI): domain Eukaryota; kingdom Fungi; phylum Glomeromycota; class Glomeromycetes; order Diversisporales; family Gigasporaceae; genus Cetraspora; species Cetraspora pellucida. The sequence continues at coordinate 23,255 of CAJVQA010000267.1, forward strand.
AAAAATTCTCTATACTATAAGTGAATGCATCTCACCCTGCTCTATTCCATTATTTATTACAAATATTTCTGTATAATTCTAATGTGTGATTATTCTGGATTGTTTGCCTTAAAAAAGATTCAAGATTATTTTAATCATTATTTCTGGAAGTTTGATTCTTTCTATAACTGCCTTTAGGACTGTTAATGATACTAAATCGAAAGCCTTTTTCATATCTTGTAAAACTAACCAAAGCTCCTTACTGTTTTCTTTTGCATCTTCTATTAGCATGTTTATAATATGCACTGCCTTTTCTGTTAAATTTTCTGACAGTTTTGCAAAGTTTGGACCTCTAAAAATATTTTTTTGACAAAATATTTTGGCCAATCTTTTGGTTAAGATCTTTGTTATACATTTTCAAAATGTTTTTAGTAAAGCTATTGGTCTAACATTACTAAGATTGTAGTGCCATTTCTCTTTTTTTGGAATCAGATAGATTTGTGATATTTTTTACTTCTTTGGAATTGAACCTAATTTGATACAAATTTTAGCAAATATTCTAAAAATTTCATGTGCTTTGACTCCAGCTGCTTGGATTAGTGTATACATAATGCCTGAAATTTCTAGTACCATTTTCTTTTTGAGTCCTTGAATTATTTTATTCCATTCTTCTTTAGTAATATTTTGATTAAGATCTTTGTATCACTCTTCTTTAGTGGACTCTTTTGGCTTGTATATTTCTTTACATCTTTTTTTGCATATATTTTGATTAAAATAACATGATCTGAACTGATTTTGATTGTGTTCTTTTGTTTTTATAAGTACTTCTGCTAGTTTAATAACTGGACTTCTTTGTCTTTCTTCTTTATTAATGAGTCTGTCTAGTTGAATTTTTTTTGTTGGTTTGTTCAAGAGACTTACTAGCATTTTGCCCTGTTTTCCATTAATCATTTGGCATCTTCTTTCTATATTGTCTTCTATTTCTTTTCTTTTTTGTCCTTCTAGTTTGCTGATCCTTCTTGTTTGAAGTATTTTCCACCAACTTTTTAGATCTTCAATAAGCTTATGTGTCTATAATTGTGCTAAGTTTATATAAGTTTTATGACACTTATTGATGAATCTGATTTCTTTGTTTAGCTCATCTATGTTATCTTCTAAAAACTCTAAGTTGATATTTATTTTTTCTATACTAATCCATCTTCCCAGTTGTGTGAGAGTTTTGCTTAGTTGGGATTCTTTTGTTTTCTTCTTTTTTTTATCTAAGGTACTAGAAATTTTCTTTTTTGAAATATATTTTTTTGCTGTTGCAACAATACTGTTGCTAATTATATCTCATTAGTCATTTAATTGGTCTTATTCTTTAATACCTTTGTTTATTTGTAAAAACTGTTGCAAATCTTGAATGCTAATCTTCTTTTCTAATACTAAATTAAGCTTCTGCCTGTACTTTTTCTAGTCTTCTTTGGTTGCTTTATCATAAAGAAAGACTGTTCTTTTATAATTTTTTTTTCTTATTTCTGCTACATTATATAGTATAATCAAGTGGCTTAATTTCATTTTTGCTATAACTACCTTGTGATCACTATTTGTACAAGTATTCATTTCTTAAATTTCTGCTTTATAAAGACCATTTGCTAACTCTTCTGTAACCTAAATATAATTAATTCTTAATTCTGATCTTCACTCAAACTATGAAAACTCTCTTGTATTTAAATTGATTACTCTAATTATATCACTAAACTCTTGTCTTTCTAGCCAGCTGAGTAGTAAATCTGACTTTGCTTGTTTTTTCTTTTGATTTATCAGTCTATCTAAGTTCAAGTTTACTATTACATTAAAGTCTCCCATAACTACTATTTGTGTTTTTGATAGTCTTTTAATATATTTGTTAATTATCAACTTCTGAATTATTTTTTTTTCTTCTTTATCATTTGGTAGTAAGTAGACTATTATAATTATAATTTTAACCTGCTTGAAGAAAAAACTAGCAGTAATTATATATTAATTTGTTCTTTCTATATGGCCTAAGTGTTTTTCTTATTTTTGATTAATTAATAATCCTACTCTTGAACCTTTCTTCTTATCAGAATTTGCACTTGACCAGATGCTTTTGTACACTTCTAAATTCTTTCCTAAAAAAAAATTCTCTTTAACTAAAATGTTTGTTTCTGCTAGACCTACTATGTCTAGTTCATTTCGATTAACCAATTATACAGTGATTCTAACTTTTGGCTATTTGATTTAAGCCCATTAATATTGTGTATTGACCAATTCAATTCAATTTTTTTATTTATATATATTCTTTTTATCTCAAGTGACTCCTTCTCATCATTTTTTGTTTTTTTATCCAAATATAGAGTATTACTTTGTGTTGGATTATTTCTTTTTCTTCTATTTTGCAATGAAGAGCTTGATTCTATATTTGGGATTGTTGATTTAATCTTGGTAATTTTTAGGAATGATTTGCAAAACTAGAGCTTGCTAACTCAAGTTTTGCTTTATGCTATACTTCAAGTTTGTCTAGTCTGCTAATAATTTCTAACAATAGATCTTTAGTTGATAGTTTTTTTTTCTTTTTTATAATTCTTTGTTTTCTTTTATTTGATTAGTTCTAGAATTCTTGTTCAAGTTCTTTGTGCTATATTCATATTCTATTTTTGGCTAAACTCTTCTTTGTTGATCCAACTTTTCATTTTTAATAGTTTAATTTTTCCTCTTATTGCTTTTTTTGTTTTATAATCTTCTCAAAAGATTGAGTGATGATAATATCAGAATGGTTTTGATTGTGCTAATTCTAAATCTTCTTGGTTTGCAAAGGTGACAATTGCAAATCCTTTAGAGTTATTATTGCTGTTAATTGGCATAAATACTAATTTTGCTTTTTTATTTTTGAGGCTTCTTTGGGTACTTCTAGTAGTTTTGCTATAAAATAACTATTATCAGCAAAATTTTTAAGCAGATTTATATCGATATATAGTATTTAATCAATATATATTGATTAAAAATATTACTATATATTGATTAAATTGCTATATATCGATATATATTACTAATGATATATAACGATAATTGATATATAATGATTATAACTAATTATAATCATTATCGATTAGTAATAATTTTTATAAATTTTATTAAAATTTCTTAAACTTTGAATTTAAATTTTTTGATAACTAGTAATTCAAATTGACTCAAATTTTTACTGTAAATAATAAATATATTCAACTAAATATACTAAAGTTTCAACCAATTTAAATTAATAGTTCTTGAGAAAACACTTGTAAATGATATATAATTTTTTTAAAAAAATTAATTATCTTTACAAGTGATTTCTTAAGAACTATCAATTTAAATTAATTAAAATTTTAGTATATTATAGTTGAATATAATTATTATTTACAGTAAAAATTTGAGCCAATTTGAATTACTAGTTATTAAGAAAATTAAATTCAAAGTTTAAGAAATTTTAACGAATTTTTGATATATATTATTACAAATTACTAATGATAATACTCAATGGGGGTGCTATATATCAATAGAAATATAGCGATTACTATTGATATATATCCCTTTTAAAATTTTTCTGATGATGTTTATTCCTTTGCTCATAATCTTCTTTCCCTTGTGTCATCTGTACCAATTTGTTGTTGTCCATGGGAGTGACTATGGCATTTTTGTATAGTTTCTGATCATTGTTTCAATTACTGCTAATGCTTTAAACTGAGATCTTTTAATTTTTACAACTTTTGTATTTCCAATACTTCTATACATGAATTCAATTTCTTCATAACTAATATTTGCTAGTAAATCCCATATAGTCAAGTAATTTAGATCCTCCATCTTCTCTTTTCTCTTTTAATACAAATTGGTATAGTTTGTTTGCTTAGTAAGATGCAGTCTATATTCAGTCTTCTGTGAATTTAGCACTGTTTGTTTAGCTGTGCTATTTTAAAATTTTGGGTTTGCCTTTCTTTAATTGTATTATAACTAGGATTACTCTTTTGTTTTTCTATTTCTATAGGAATAAGTTTACACCAATCTCTTTCTTTTTTTAATATTTTTTCACTTGTTGTTCTTTTTCTATATTTACAATTAAATTCTACTATAATCTAATTATTTCCATTCTGAAAACTTTCTTCTATCTCTTTGATGTGTTTGTTATTTCTAAGCACCCACTTTATAAAATTAATTCTGTATTCTTTTGTTTTACTTAGAATCTTGTATGTCAGAATTTTTGCTTTAAATAAGTTTTCTTTATTGCATAATCTATATTGAGATGACCAAAGACTATCTTCTAGTAGTGCTAAGTTAATTTGTTCTTTTGAATTTGTTTTTTGGTCTTTAGCATTTTCTTTTTTATTAGCATAATCAGAATTATCTTAACTTGACTCTATGCATTTTGCTTTTGAAGACATTTTACTATTTTCATCTTTGTTTTCAACTTTACTAATCTTGACTGCTGACTTTTCTAAGTTTGTTATTTGGTAGTTTTGAATTGATGTGCTAGCTTCTATAACTATAGTAAAATCTTCCATATTATTGATATTGTTCTAACTGTTTTCTTCTGTTGTTTCAACTGTTGGTTCCTCTTGTTTTTACTTTTTTGAACCAATTGGTTGGAAGCTAATGTTTACATCTTCTTTTTCTACTTCCATTCTGTTTTTTTTCTTTAATATTGTTAAACTACTCATATTAGCTATATAGTTAATTGCTTCTGAATTATGTTGCATCATTCTTGCTTTTATTACCTATTTCTCAATTAATGTTTTTTCAAGGCTTCTAGTTTCAATTTGCCTTAACATTTCAAGAACTTGACTATAAATCAACAGATTCTGTTTTGTAATTTCATTTGGATTACCAATTGCTATACTGTATGCTATTTGTTCTATATTGTTTGGACTATATAGTGTTGTGTCTTTTAATGCTTTAGTTAACATATTGCTATCTAAGTAACTAAGATTTTTTTCACCTGCTTTCCAAATAAACTTAAGTAGATCCTGCTTGTGTAACTCACTCATCTTCTAATCTGTACTTAAATAATAATCAACTAATATCTACTAGTAGTGTTCTAGATTTTTCTAAAAAGGTCTATGTGCTTTTTTGTTGTTTTCTTGTAATTTATTTACTTAACCAAAAAGGAAATATAATCTATTATTTGTTTACTTTATTGTTTACATGTTTTTGTGCAATCTAATTTGATTTGCCAAACTGAAACTTTGTCAATTCTTCAAATTTATAGAAAAGTATCAAGAAAAAAGACAAACTTTTCTTTTGTACTTTGTACTTGACTTAAAGAAAAAAGAGCTTTTATAAGACTTAATGTTGTTTTTGGTTTACTTTCTTTTTCTTTAAGTTATTAGGATAGGTTTTCTAAGTTAGTTCTTGCTTGCTGCTACTATTTTTGTCTTGTTTGTTTTTGGAACAAAGGATCAGTAAAAAGAGTTATTTTATTAAAACATGTTAATTTTCTTTTTTCACTTTAAACAAATATTATAAACATTATACTAAATATAGTAATATTATGAATATAGATAGTCTTTCAAATATACAAATAGAATTCTTTGAATATTTATAATTAAACACTTCTTCATTATATCTTTTTAAGTGAAAAATTCAAAAAAAAACAGTTCTTTGAAAAGTTAAATATGTTAAACTATAATAAGAAAGATTATTCAAATAATTAAAGCCATATTTTATAGAATATAAAGAATAAATTTTTTAAACTCTTATGCTTTATTAAATATATCTTCTTAAACAAAATTATTTTAAACTAATCATTAACTAAATATAATATATAATATTGAATAATCTAATTGTAAAACAATACTAAAATACTATTCTTAATTCATATAATATAAAATACAATGCAATATATCAAAAACAATTTGTTGCATAGTTGATAGTCCAGTAAGTATATAATTCAAGAAAACAATGCTAGATTACCTAAAATGTGATAAACCAATCAGTTGTATATTTTCTAAAAAGCAATTATTTTAATGTAATTATTTATTTTATTAATAATATAAAAGTAATATAATTATAAACTTTTTATTTTAGAACTTATATTATCAAAGATATATTGTAAAAGTCAAAGAAATAATGCATTTATGTGATATATATTTCAATTATATATCTTTAAGAAAATAAAACAGAATCATATGACTTGTATATATATTAGATGTCTTCTAAGTAAAGGTAAATTATTTTAATATAATAATTTATTTAACTAATAATATTATATTAATATTAATTTAATATTTTTATAATACACAATTTTTTAGTTGAGTATAGATAAATATTATAAGAATTTATGCTAATTAAAAATAATAAGTTTGTAAAAATATCATTAAAGCAAAGATAAATTATTTTAATGCAGTTATTTATTTAACTAATAATATTATACCAATATTTATTAAATATTTATAATATATAATTTTTTATATAAGTATAAAAGAACATTACAAGAATTCATATTAATCAAAAACTAATAAGTTCATAAGTTTATTTTTAAAACAAAGATAAATTATTAAAATGTAATTATTTATTTAATTAATAATATTATACTGAAATTAATTAAATATTTATGATATTAAATTTTTTATTTTGAATTTATACAACTCAAAAAAAGTAATACTAACCTTTATAATAGATCTCTTGACTGAAATTTACAGGAAGCAAAAACATAAAATAACATTAAAATGCATAAGCAAGCAATACATAGAGCACTAAGAAAAAAGATAGAAAACATAGAGATACAGCTAACTAACTTAGAAACAAGAAATAAACTAGAGCAGCAACAAGCAACAACAAAGAAACCAATCTTCGACAAACTTCAATAAACAAAATTAGCATATAGAAGTAGAACAAAACAGATTGGATAAACCTATACAAAGGTATTAAAGAAAGGTTTAGCATAAAGAAATACAAGTTTTCTATCAATATGCCAATATAGATACAGCATTCTTCAATAAGGTTCTTAATTAGTTTTAACCCGACTTGAAAAGTTTGCAAAATTTTGTTATTATTTTTGGAAAAGTGGAAAATCACCCTAGATCCTGAAAACAAACAGTCAAAACATGTGGTCAGCTGACAACAAAACAACAACAAACACAGCATACTACACAAATATCAATACTATCCTAATTAGGAAATAATAGATAAAAGTTTTTACATGTATTGCTAAGCAAATGGAAAAACAACAAACAAAAATAAGAAACAAAAGTACAGTGCAGACTAGGCCTTCCAGATAACACAAAATTAATACAACATTTAAGAAGTTTTGGTGATAGAAATAGAAGATATATAGACAGCAGAATATTAGATGAAATTTTATCAAGAGAATAGATAACCCTAGCAATTTAGAGTATATAATGAAAGATCTCGCAATTTATGACCCAAAAAATATCACAATAGGTAATATACTTCTTTATAGGCAAGTACTTGAAGCACTCAAAAGAGCAGAGACTTTTTCATTAACAAGAAGCATGATAGAAGAATAGGCAGATAAGCTTTTAGCAATAGATTAAAACCCAAAATCATTTAACTACTTGTTGAGCATGAAGAGTGAAGAAATACCAAAAAAGAAAACAGAAATAGAAGAAATAGAAAGAGGTGAAAATATGAAAAACATGGATATAGCTTATATTAAAAAGAAGAGACAACAATATGAAATGAGCAATAATAAAGAAGTCAGCACAAACCTAAATATAGTCATCAACCAAATGCAAGATCTCAGCATATCAATATCATCATATAGAGAACCAATTGCATCAGATTTTTTATGACAAATATAAAGAGAAAAACAGTAAATAAAAATAAAAATAAAAAGAGTATAAGGTTAATAATAGAGAAAAATTATGAAATGCCAATACTTGTAGACACAATAGAATAGAGCCAGTGGTCTCCAACAAATCGTATATGTAATAAGAGCAAATCATTTAAAGCAAATATGCCAGCATATGCAATACCAGATGCAAATAAAGAAGAAAGACTAAAATACATACAATGGATCCTACATGGTAATTATCATATTAAAACAATTAAAGAGGTTTTCAAAAACAGGAACAGTTGGATTAAGGTAGATTTTGACTATAAATTTAGTAGAGACACAGCAATAAATAGAATCAAAGAAAAAGAAGGAGATTTTCTTAAACTGATTCCAGAAGAATCAAAAAGCTAAGAAAAAAAACTGAGCTGCCATACAGTAAACAACAGTAGAAAAGACAAGAATAAACCCAAAGAATACAAAAAATTTAATAAAAAGAAAGATGATAAAAATGCATACCTAGCAGAGGATGAATCAGAGCCATACACATGCCTAACAATATGGGATCTACCAGCAAACATCAATACAGAAGAAGTAGAATACATGTATAGAAACCTCAAAAAAACTCAAATTAAATGCATTAGAAGATCCAAATATAAAGCTTTAGCTGTAGTTAGGGTGGAAAATATAAAAGAAGAAAATGTACCATGGTCCTTACCAATTGGCATATACAGGCTGGCGAGAGCAAGCATAGGTGAAGAAGACTTTAACAAGTGTAATTCACAAAACCAATTCACAACAAAAATTTTAGAACTTTCAAATGATGTATCAGAAGTATTACTATTATGATGCTTAAAGAAAAGAGGAGCAAAATCAGTATATATTCCATTCAACAGAAATAGAAATCAGAGAAGATCAGTAATAATAACATTTGCAACAGAGAAAAAAATGAATGCAGCATAAACAAAGCCAATAAGATTCAACAATAACCTATTATTTTGGTCAAACTATATTGAAAGAAAAGGAAAAAGTGAAAAGAAAAGTGATAATACAAGGTACAAGAGAATAGATAATAACAGAGAAAGCACTGATGAAGAAATATATAACTGGAGGAAAGAAAATAAACAAAGAAATAACAAATACAGAAATGATGATAGAAACAGAGAGCATCATAGAGAAAACTTAACAATCAAAGATCAGAAGCAGGAGAAGATAAAGAAAGAAAAAAAACCACAATCACAACTACAAGAAGGAACCTCACACATCAAAAATATCTTAGAACAAATACTAGAAAGATTAGAAAAACTAGAAGAAGATAAAAAGTAAAATAAGATAAACCAACCTAAACACTCCTAAGGGTGCCACAGTTAAACCAATGAATATAGACGAGGAAATCTAAGTATTTTTGCAAAAAGAAAGAAAAGTCTTCGAAGAAGAAAGAGAAATTAGATTTTCTTGTCAGGAAGAAGAAGGTTACAAGATAGGAAAAGAAGAAGTTAAAAATATAAGAACAAGACAGAAACACTAAAAGAGAAATAGAAAAAAGGAAAGAAAGAAATAAAGTTAGTATGCTATAATATCAATAAACTCAAAACCAAAGATTAGAAATTAGAAAATTTGCTCAGCTGGGCAGAAGAAGAGGAAATTGCAATACTAAGAATTACAGAAACAAATATTACTAAAAGAAAAGAAAAATTCCTAATGCATGCAGCAAGCAAGAACTATATAAGGTACTGGACAAATGCAGCAGAAAATAAGAAAAAAGATTCAGGTGTAGGAATACTAATAGAAGAACAATAAGAAAAGCATGTGGGTGCAGTCAAGAGAATAAGTGAATATATTATAGAGATCACATTATACTTTAAGTAATTGAAGTTGGTAGTAATAAGAGTCTATATACCACTAAATAATAAGACAATAGAAAAAAACATCCAACAGAAGATTGTAAAAATAGTTATAAAACAGAAAAGACAAACACAAGTTGTGATTATGGGTGACTTTAATTATATAGCAGACAATGTATTAGATAGGCAACATACACAACCAAAAAATTTTAAAAGACTAACAATCTTTAACTGAATGAGAAAACAAGACTTCATAGATACATACAGAAATATGCATTCAACAAGCCAAAGTTACACATAGTCAAGCAAAGAAGTGGCAACAAGAATCGACTATATTTGGGTATCAGAAAAACTGGCCTCAGGCTTGCAAGAAGCAAACATTGAGGAAACAGAAAAAATCACAAATAGCAATCATAAAATAACAACTGCAGAAATATAGATTAAACATATGGTAAAGAAAAGTAGCAAAGCAGAAGTTAAAAAAAAAAGACAATCAAGATCACTGTATTTATATGATCGGGCAAAATCATAAAATTAGAAAAATTATGCGCAAGAGCTGCAGAAGCGACTAGAAGCAAAAAAAGTCTAAAAAATATTCGAACAAAAGTACAAGACATAAAGGAACATATAAATAAGATAAATGGTATATGGGATATATTAGAAGAAGCAATTATCACTGCAGCAAATAAGCACATATTCAAAAAAAAAATATACAGCACAATGGCAAATAGAAGAACTAGTACAAAAGTACAACAATAAGAAAAAGATATCGTAAAGATACAAAGATTAATCAAATATGCAAAGACAAAAAAAGACCAAGAAGTAACAGAAGAAGAAAGAAATAAGACAAACGAATAAATAAAAGCACTAGGCAACAAAATAGATGCAAAGCTGCCAAAATTACAAAGACATTGGTCAAATGCCTGGATAGAAGATATGAAAGAGTAATAGAAACTTCTACAAGAAAAAAAAAAAAAGACTAAGAACAGGTACAAAGAAGACAAATAGAAGAAAATGTAGACAAGAAATATGAAATGATCAAAACAAATCAAGAAAAAATGCTTGTCAGTCTTCTAAATAAGTTGTATAAAAAGATAACACTAGATAGGCTTATTAAGCAAGTAGAAAAAAACACAATTTTAATAACAAAACCAAAGAAGGTTAAAACAAATATAGCAGAACATTATAAGTTGCAGTTTAGAAAAAGGAACACTAAATTAGAAACAATGACAGAAAAGTAAAAAGAGATATACAAACCAAAAGAAAACATTAAAGAGAAATAGTATGCAGAAATTGAAAAAAGAATTAAGAAAAAAGAATGAAAAGAGATATTAAGAGAGCTTAAAACAGAGACAGTTCTGGGTATCTTAGGTATAAGCTATATACTGATCAAAAGAGCAGGAATGAAAACACAAGAAATCTTTAGAAGCTTTACAGACCTATGCTTGAAAATAGAAGAAATTTTAACGAAGTGGAAAATAGTACAAGTCTACCTAATACTGAAAGATATAGAATAGGGATATAGTTTAAACAACATTTGCCCAATAGCACTTATTGAAACATTTAGAAAAGTTATAACAAAGGTGATAGCAAAAAGGCTTGCCAAAGTATTTATAAAAAAAGAAATACTCAAAGGACCAAACTTTGCAGGCCTTCCAGAAAACTCAACAGAGAAACCAGTACAAATTCTAAATATGATAATAGAGAAAGCAAAAGAAAAAGATAAAGAAATATGGATATTGTTGCAAGATATGAAAAAGGCATTTAACTCAGTTTCTCTTAAAAGTCTTGAACTAGCATTTCAAAGAGTTAAAATATCCAAAAGAACAGCTAAATATATTTTAAAGCTGTTTTACAAGAGATAATTGAAAATAATTACAGTCTATGGCTTAACAAAAGAACTAATAGCAGGAGACAGAATAGACCAAGGTGAAGTAATCTTATCATTAATATGGCATCTCTTTTATGACCCATTACTAAAAAGAATTCAAGAAGATGAAAGTTTGGAGTATATAGTTGAGCAACAAGTACAAAAAGATATGCAATGCAACAATATTACAAGATATCATCAAGTGGCAATTGTATATGCAGATGATACAACATGAATTGCGAACAATAAGAAGCAATTATTGGAGATTCTAGAAATAGCTAAGGAGTTCTTTGAAATGAATGATATAGAGATAAATGGATCAAAGTCAAAATTAATAATAATAAACACAAAAATCAAAAAAGAAGAAAGAACAGTAATATATAGGAAAAGCAAGATAAGAAAAAAACCAAGACACAAAATAGTTTACTCATTGGGAATATGGCTAAACAGCAGAATGTGAGAAGTATAAGTAAAAAAGAAGGCAAAGAGGATAGTGAGCCAAACTATAAGAAATCTAAAGTACAAGATAATGATAATGAGCCAAATTGCATACATAAACAATATGATAATAATACCCAAACTAAGCTACATGTTACAGTTAATGAAGATGTCAGACAGAAGTCTAAATGAAATACATCAACCAATAATAAGTCATGCTAAGCAAAAGAGCAGTTTACAAAGAACAGTAGAAAACTGTGTAATAGAGTACAAAGATCTTGGCAGCTGTAGAACATTGTGACAAGAGTTAACTATAAAGCAAATAAGTGGCCTTGTAGCAAGACTAAACAGACAAAACAGTCTTAAAGAATTAACAAGACTAAAAATAATGCAAGGCTGTCAAAGAGCATGCTTAACAGAAGATATATGGAAGACAAAGAGTGACCAGAACTGAAACATACCTGAAGAATAATTTAGCATGCCTTACAATACTCAAAGCAAGAAAATTAAAAATAAATATTAAAACAGAAAGTGAACTATGGTCAATGCTTAGGTATGATGCTAAAATACAAGAACTGGTAGATGCACAATTGTAGAAAAAAAAAGCAGTTAGAGTAAATGAAGCTGGTTTAATATATTTAAACCAACTACTCAACATGAGTGAAGTAAAACTAATCACAAGGCAGCAACTCAAAAGTTATCAAGGCCAATCAAGTAAAGGAAAGAAAGCAGAATAGTTCAAAGTAATTAAGTCAAAAGTGCTCAGCAGTCCAGAAAACAGAGCAATACAAAGTTACTTTAGAATGGGTGAACAAAATACCCAGACAATGCAAGTCAAATGAGAACATATATCAAAAGATAGAAGAAGAAAAGAATGTATAATATATGGTACACGAAACCACAGACAGCTTGGAAAGGTAATCAAAAAGAAAAAGAAAAAAGTATTAATCAAACATTGGCAGATGAAGTGCAAAAAGAATGAAGTAGTAACTGAGATTAACAGATGTGAAAGGTGTAAAAGTAAAAAAAAATAGGTAGAAAACAGTTGCCAATGATAGATAAGATTAAATAAAAACACTCATGTAATTCCAGATAGATTAGTAAGTAAAAGCAGTAATCAGATTAAGATAGCTGTAGACCAAATAATAGATAAGACAGAAATAGACAAATCAAAAATAAGTAAATACAAACTAAAGAGTCTGATAATAATAGAAGAACTAGAGATAGAAATTATCAAATGACAAAAATTGAAAGAAAATATTAGTCAAGAAATAATAGAAATTCTAAAGAGAAACATTATGAGAAATAAGAGCAAATATATAATATATACTGATAATGCAATCTATGGAAGAGATAGTAAAGAGCCAATATCTAAGAATGATATGGGTATAGGATGGGTCCAAATAAATAAAATACAAGAATGGCCAGAAGAAGAAGTAGCATTTGGACTAGAAGGATGGCAAACATTGATGATAGCAGAGTTGGTAGCAATTTGGACAGCAATTCTAACAATACCTAAAGAGAAGCAAATAGAAATACATACAGATAGTAATGCTGCAATAAGAAATATTGGTAGAAGCCTAGAACAAGAAAACAGAAACAAGATTATTAAAAAGAAGAATGCAATATGGATAATGAAGATTAAAGATCTTGTCAAAATGAAAAACATTCAGATAGAGTTAGTTAAAGTTAAAAGTCATAATAAAAATAAATAGAATGATAAAGCTGATAGTTTAGCAAAAAAGAGAGGATGAGTAGAAAAATAGTACAGGCTGAAAGAGTCAGTTGTAAAGAAATAGAGTACTGCCTAGAGTAGAAAAACAGAAGAACTGACATATCAGCAAAACTTCTTTGCAAGTTAGTAACAAATGCAAGATTAGGAGCAGAGTAGAAAGAAATGAGAGTAATTAAAAACCTAGAGCCAGAAGCAGAAATTACAATTTATGATTGGACTTATTTTTGAAAAAAACTAAAAACAACAAAAGGAATATACTGCAGAACAAGAAGAAGCAGCTCCAGAAGAAGTGCGTTTATTAAGTACATAATAGATAAACTTCTGATATTAAAAAAACTTAACAGAAGGAGGCCAGATATATATACAACAGTAGAATGCCAAGTATGCCAAGATAAAGTAAAAGAGACACAAGCACACTTGGCAGCATGTAAAAGGCAAAGAAATCTCTGAAAAAGAATCCAAAAAGTAACCATTGCAACAGCATAAAAGAAGTTAAAAAAAAATAAAAAGATTCAGATTCTTCCACATGTGTTGTATACAGCACTCTTCGGAAAACAGAGACAGAGGAAGTTAAAATAAGAGAAGCATTAATAAAAGGCTTAATTCCAAAAGAAATGCAAGACAAATTAGTGAAGCTATTAAACACAAGATCAAGATAGCAGTTTGCAAATACAGAGCAATAACAGCCTGAAATACATTTTATAAACAAATATAAAAAATTTGTTGTAAAAAAATCATCAAATAGAAGGAAAAGAGTAGAATAACAGGTAGAACTAAAAGAAAAAAATGTGGAAATTTAAAGAAACCAAGAAAATGAAATAAGGCAAATCAGAAAGAAAAAGAAGAGAAAAAAGAAGAAATAAGGGAAAAAGGAAAGCAAGTTGAGAAGGAAGTAATGAAGACAATGTTGGGGCTTGTCATAAAAGAGAGAAGACCCTTTTATTATGGACTTTAAGTAGTCAGAGAAGCAGCTTACTTTTGTTTGAAGTAATGTAGCAAGTTGTACTTAGGTATTATTAAGGTGGTCAAGTGATGCTAGACTTAGATATTAGAGATATTTATGTAGTTACAAATGTAATTTCAAAAACTAATAAAGTACTAGCATGACTGCTTATATATTAAAAAAAAAAACATTTTTTATTTGAGTACAGAAAAATATTACAAGAATTCATATTAATTAAAATCTAATAAGTTTATAAATATGTGGAGGACCAGATTAATGATGGCCAGACCCAACGTACAGGACAGGCTATGGTATTCTGCGCAGCTGTGCAAGCCGAGCATACGGTGAGCGAATCTACAGAAGAACTCTCTACTTCCTTGAACTCCATT